>LR778284.1:682069-747331 GCA_902810595.1 Coregonus sp. 'balchen'
ACAGCCTGTCATTTACTAAAGAACCTTCCAGCTAATGATAGCTCACCTCACACTACCTAGAGAGACAGCCTGTCATTTACTAAAGAACCTTCCAACCCTCTGTATTAAAGTGTGAAAAACAGCTTTCTATTACAGAAGTGGTATTAAACATCTCAGAGTGAAAACACACCTCTCTGCTACCACACACACACTATATATAACCACACTACAGCCACGTTCAGCTCAATGACGCTGTCTCTGCCTGGTTTTAGGACTGACGTAGACAGGGACAGACAGACAGACAGTCTTACTTCTTCCTGTTGAAGATGGTGAATGTGGCCAGTAGACAGATGATCAGGACTGCTACCATGGGAACAACGATCATGATGTAGAGATAGTTCTCATAACCTGGTGGAGCAGGAGATACACATTTAATACAGGTGTTACATACACTCTGGGGTTAACATGTGATAAGGTATTACATACACTCTGGTGTTAACATGTGATAAGGTATTACATACTCTGGGGTTAACATGTGATAAGGTATTACATACACTCTGGTGTTAACATGTGATAAGGTATTACATACTCTGGTGTTAACATGTGATAAGGTATTACATACACTCTGGTGTTAACATGTGATAAGGTATTACATACTCTGGTGTTAACATGTGATAAGGTATTACATACACTCTGGTGTTAACATGTGATAAGGTATTACATACACTCTGGTGTTAACATGTGATAAGGTATTACATACTCTGGTGTTAACATGTGATAAGGTATTACATACACTCTGGTGTTGACATGTGATAAGGTATTACATACTCTGGTGTTAACATGTGATAAGGTATTACATACACACTGGTGTTAACATGTGATAAGGTATTACATACACTCTGGTGTTAACATGTGATAAGGTATTACATACACTCTGGTGTTAACATGTGATAAGGTATTACATACACTGGTGTTAACTAACATGTGATAAGGTATTACATACACACTGGTGGTAACTAACTAACATGTGATAAGGTATTACATACACTCTGGTGTTAACATGTGATAAGGTATTACATACACACTGGTGTTAACTAACATGTGATAAGGTATTACATACACACTGGTGTTAACTAACTAACATGTGATAAGGTATTACATACACTCTGGTGGTAACTAACATGTGATAAGGTATTACATACACTTTGGTGTTAACTAACTAACATGAGATAAGGTATTACATACACACTGGAATTAACTAACTAACATGTGATAACGTATTACATACACACTGGTGTTAACTAACTAACTAACTAACATGTGATAAGGTATTACATACACTCTGGTGTTAACATGTGATAAGGTATTACATACACACTGGTGTTAACATGTGATAAGGTATTACATACACACTGGTGTTAACATGTGATAAGGTATTACATACACTCTGGTGTTAACATGTGATAAGGTATTACATACACTCTGGTGTTAACATGTGATAAGGTATTACATACACTGGTGTTAACTAACATGTGATAAGGTATTACATACACACTAGTGGTAACTAACTAACATGTGATAAGGTATTACATACACTCTGGTGTTAACTAACATGTGATAAGGTATTACATACACACTGGTGTTAACTAACTAACATGAGATAAGGTATTACATACACTCTGGTGGTAACTAACATGTGATAAGGTATTACATACACTTTGGTGTTAACTAACTAACATGAGATAAGGTATTACATACACTCTGGTGGTAACTAACATGTGATAAGGTATTACATACACTTTGGTGTTAACTAACTAACATGTGATAAGGTATTACATACACACTGGAATTAACTAACTAACATGTGATAACGTATTACATACACACTGGTGTTAACTAACTAACTAACTAACTAACTAACTAACTAACATGTGATAAGGTATTACATACACTCTGGTGTTAACATGTGATAAGGTATTACATACACACTGGTGTTAACATGTGATAAGGTATTACATACACTCTGGTGTTAACATGTGATAAGGTATTACATACACACTGGTGTTAACATGTGATAAGGTATTACATACACACTGGTGTTAACTAACATGTGATAAGGTATTACATACACTCTAGTGTTAACTAACTAACATGTGATAAGGTATTACATACACACAGGTATTAACTAACTAACTAACTAACATGTGATAAGGTATTACATACACTCTGGTGTTAACTAACATGTGATAAGGTATTACATACACTTTGGTGTTAACTAACTAACATGAGATAAGGTATTACATACACACTGGTGTTAACTAACATGTGATAAGGTATTACATACACTCTGGTGTTAACTAACTAACATGAGATAAGGTATTACATACACACTGGAATTAACTAACTAACATGTGATAAGGTCCTCTGTAGCTCAGCTGGTAGAGCACGGCGCTTGTAACGCCAAGGTAGTGGGTTCGATCCCCGGGACCACCCGTACACCAAAAAATTAATAATTATGCACGCATGACTGTAAGTCGCTTTGGATAAAAGCGTCTGCTAAATGGCATATTATTATTATTATTACATACACTCTGGTGGTAACTAACTAACATGTGATAAGGTATTACATACACACTGGTGTTAACATGTGATAAGGTATTACATACACACTGGTGGTAACTAACTAACATATGATAAGGTATTACATACACACTGGTGTTAACATGTGATAAGGTATTACATACACACTGGTGTTAACTAACATGTGATAAGGTATTACATACACTCTGGTGTTAACTAACTAACATGAGATAAGGTATTACATACACACTGGTGTTAACTAACATGAGATAAGGTATTACATACACTGGTGTTAACTAACTAACATGTGATAAGGTATTACATACACACAGGTATTAACTAACTAACATGTGATAAGGTATTACATACACTGGTGTTAACTAACTAACATGAGATAAGGTATTACATACACTGGTGTTAACTAACATGTGATAAGGTATTACATACACTGGTATTAACTAACATGTGTTAAGGTATTACATACACTGGTATTAACTAACATGTGTTAAGGTATTACATACACACAGGTATTAACTAACTAACATGTGATAAGGTATTACATACACTGGTATTAACTAACATGTGTTAAGGTATTACATACACTGGTATTAACTAACATGTGTTAAGGTATTACATACACTGGTATTAACTAACATGTGTTAAGGTATTACATACACTGGTATTAACTAACATGTGTTAAGGTATTACATACACTGGTATTAACTAACATGTGATAAGGTATTACATACACTGGTATTAACTAACATGTGTTAAGGTATTACATACACTGGTATTAACTAACATGTTATAAGGTATTACATACACTGGTATTAACTAACATGTGATAAGGTATTACATACACTGGTATTAACTAACTAACGTGTGATAAGGTATTACATACACTGGTATTAACTAACATGTGATAAGGTATTACATACACTGGTATTAACTAACATGTGATAAGGTATTACATACACTGGTATTAACTAACATGTGTTAAGGTATTACATACACTGGTATTAACTAACATGTTATAAGGTATTACATACACTGGTATTAACTAACATGTGATAAGGTATTACATACACTGGTATTAACTAACTAACGTGTGATAAGGTATTACATACACTGGTATTAACTAACATGTGTTAAGGTATTACATACACTGGTATTAACTAACATGTGATAAGGTATTACATACACTGGTATTAACTAACATGTGATAAGGTATTACATACACTGGTGTTAACTAACATGTGTTAAGGTATTACATACACTGGTATTAACTAACATGTGATAAGGTATTACATACACTGGTATTAACTAACATGTGATAAGGTATTACATACACTGGTATTAACTAACATGTGTTAAGGTATTACATACACTGGTATTAACTAACATGTGTTAAGGTATTACATACACTGGTATTAACTAACATGTGATAAGGTATTACATACACTGGTATTAACTAACATGTGATAAGGTATTACATACACTGGTGTTAACTAACATGTGATAAGGTATTACATACACTGGTATTAACTAACATGTGATAAGGTATTACATACACTCTGGTGTTAACTAACTAACATGTGATAAGGTATTACATACACTGGTATTAACTAACATGTGTTAAGGTATTACATACACTGGTATTAACTAACATGTGATAAGGTATTACATACACTGGTGTTAACTAACATGTTATAAGGTATTACATACACTGGTGTTAACTAACATGTTATAAGGTATTACATACACTGGTATTAACTAACATGTGATAAGGTAAGACGGCATTCATCAACAAGTGTTCAAGGTGATTATTAGACTTTATACGGGTGGGTCTAATCCTGAATGCTGATTGGTTAAAACCGCATTCCAGCCGGTGTCTATTCCACAAGTTACCACCGGCTAAATCTATGACGTTAAAATGCCTATTTACTCTGTTGCATCTGACTGCGCAATCCACTGTCTCAGCAGCCCAGCCAGGCAATTTATAAACTTGATTTCCACTATAAAAAGCATATAGACGTTATCTCACATTTCTTTTAGACCAACATTTAGTTTAACAGCGGAGATTTGTATATACCTTGCTGTCTGTCTCTCAGCCAGTATGGCAATGGAACATTTAGAACGAACGACTGGGTCGCGTCCATAGATACAGAACAAAAAGACTGACCGACTGGGTCGCGTCCATAGATACAGAACAAAAAGACTGAACGACTGGGTCGCGTCCATAGATACAGAACAAAAAGACTGACCGAATGGGTCGCGTCCATAGATACAGAACAAAAAGACTGAAGGACTGGGTCGCGTCCATAGATACAGAACAAAAAGACTGAACGACTGGGTCGCGTCCATAGATACAGAACAAAAAGACTGAACGACTGGGTCGCATCCATAGATACAGAACAAAAAGACTGAACGACTGGGTCGCGTCCATAGATACAGAACAAAAAGACTGACCGACTAGGTCGCGTCCATAGATACAGAACAAAAAGACTGAACGACTGGGTCGCGTCCATAGATACAGAACAAAAAGACTGAACGACTGGGTCACGTCCATATATACAGAACAAAAAGACTGACCGACTAGGTCGCGTCCATAGATACAGAACAAAAAGACTGGGTCGCGTCCATAGATACAGAACAAAAAGACTGAACGACTGGGTCGCGTCCATAGATACAGAACAAAAAGACTGAAGGACTGGGTCGCGTCCATAGATACAGAACAAAAAGACTGAACGCCTGGGTCGCGTCCATAGATACAGAACAAAAAGACTGAACGACTGGGTCGCGTCCATAGATACAGAACAAAAAGACTGACCGACTAGGTCGCGTCCATAGATACAGAACAAAAAGACTGAACGACTGGGTCGCGTCCATAGATACAGAACAAAAAGACTGAACGACTGGGTCACGTCCATAGATACAGAACAAAAAGACTGGGTCGCGTCCATAGATACAGAACAAAAAGACTGAACGACTGGGTCGCGTCCATAGATACAGAACAAAAAGACTGAACGACTGGGTCGCGTCCATAGATACAGAACAAAAAGACTGACCGACTAGGTCGCGTCCATAGATACAGAACAAAAAGACTGAACGACTGGGTCGCGTCCATAGATACAGAACAAAAAGACTGAACGACTGGGTCGCGTCCATAGATACAGAACAAAAAGACTGACCGACTAGGTCGCGTCCATAGATACAGAACAAAAAGACTGGGTCGTGTCCATAGATACAGAACAAAAAGACTGAACGACTGGGTCGCGTCCATAGATACAGAACAAAAAGACTGAACGACTGGGTCGCGTCCATAGATACAGAACAAAAAGACTGAACGACTGGGTCGCGTCCATAGATACAGAACAAAAAGACTGGGTCGCGTCCATAGATACAGAACAAAAAGACTGAACGACTGGGTAGCGTCCATAGATACAGAACAAAAAGACTGAACGACTGGGTCGCGTCCATAGATACAGAACAAAAAGACTGAACGACTGGGTAGCGTCCATAGATACAGAACAAAAAGACTGAACGACTGGGTAGCGTCCATAGATACAGAACAAAAAGACTGAACGACTGGGTCGCGTCCATAGATACAGAACAAAAAGACTGAACGACTGGGTCGCGTCCATAGATACAGAACAAAAAGACTGACCGAATGGGTCGCGTCCATAGATACAGAACAAAAAGACTGAAGGACTGGGTCGCGTCCATAGATACAGAACAAAAAGACTGAACGACTGGGTCGCGTCCATAGATACAGAACAAAAAGACTGAACGACTGGGTCGCATCCATAGATACAGAACAAAAAGACTGAACGACTGGGTCGCGTCCATAGATACAGAACAAAAAGACTGACCGACTAGGTCGCGTCCATAGATACAGAACAAAAAGACTGAACGACTGGGTCGCGTCCATAGATACAGAACAAAAAGACTGAACGACTGGGTCACGTCCATATATACAGAACAAAAAGACTGACCGACTAGGTCGCGTCCATAGATACAGAACAAAAAGACTGGGTCGCGTCCATAGATACAGAACAAAAAGACTGAACGACTGGGTCGCGTCCATAGATACAGAACAAAAAGACTGAAGGACTGGGTCGCGTCCATAGATACAGAACAAAAAGACTGAACGCCTGGGTCGCGTCCATAGATACAGAACAAAAAGACTGAACGACTGGGTCGCGTCCATAGATACAGAACAAAAAGACTGACCGACTAGGTCGCGTCCATAGATACAGAACAAAAAGACTGAACGACTGGGTCGCGTCCATAGATACAGAACAAAAAGACTGACCGACTGGGTCACGTCCATAGATACAGAACAAAAAGACTGGGTCGCGTCCATAGATACAGAACAAAAAGACTGAACGACTGGGTCGCGTCCATAGATACAGAACAAAAAGACTGAACGACTGGGTCGCGTCCATAGATACAGAACAAAAAGATTGAACGACTGGGTCGCGTCCATAGATACAGAACAAAAAGACTGAACGACTGGGTCGCGTCCATAGATACAGAACAAAAAGACTGGGTCGCGTCCATAGATACAGAACAAAAAGACTGAACGACTGGGTAGCGTCCATAGATACAGAACAAAAAGACTGAACGACTGGGTCGCGTCCATAGATACAGAACAAAAAGACTGAACGACTGGGTAGCGTCCATAGATACAGAACAAAAAGACTGAACGACTGGGTAGCGTCCATAGATACAGAACAAAAAGACTGAACGACTGGGTCGCGTCCATAGATACAGAACAAAAAGACTGAACGACTGGGTCGCGTCCATAGATACAGAACAAAAAGACTGAACGACTGGGTCGCGTCCATAGATACAGAACAAAAAGACTGAACGACTGGGTCGCGTCCATAGATACAGAACAAAAAGACTGACCGACTAGGTCGCGTCCATAGATACAGAACAAAAAGACTGAACGACTGGGTCGCGTCCATAGATACAGAACAAAAAGACTGAACGACTGGGTCGCGTCCATAGATACAGAACAAAAAGACTGACCGACTAGGTCGCGTCCATAGATACAGAACAAAAAGACTGGGTCGCGTCCATAGATACAGAACAAAAAGACTGAACGACTGGGTCGCGTCCATAGATACAGAACAAAAAGACTGAACGACTGGGTCGCGTCCATAGATACAGAACAAAAAGACTGAACGACTGGGTCGCGTCCATAGATACAGAACAAAAAGATTGAACGACTGGGTCGCGTCCATAGATACAGAACAAAAAGACTGAACGACTGGGTCGCGTCCATAGATACAGAACAAAAAGACTGAACGACTGGGTCGCGTCCATAGATACAGAACAAAAAGACTGAACGACTGGGTAGCGTCCATAGATACAGAACAAAAAGACTGAACGACTGGGTAGCGTCCATAGATACAGAACAAAAAGACTGAACGAATGGGTAGCGTCCATAGATACAGAACAAAAAGACTGAACGACTGGGTCGCGTCCATAGATACAGAACAAAAAGACTGAACGACTGGGTCGCGTCCATAGATACAGAACAAAAAGACTGAACGACTGGGTCGCGTCCATAGATACAGAACAAAAAGACTGACCGACTAGGTCGCGTCCATAGATACAGAACAAAAAGACTGAACGACTGGGTCACGTCCATAGATACAGAACAAAAAGACTGAACGACTGGGTCGCGTCCATAGATACAGAACAAAAAGACTGACCGACTAGGTCGCGTCCATAGATACAGAACAAAAAGACTGGGTCACGTCCATAGATACAGAACAAAAAGACTGAACGACTGGGTCGCGTCCATAGATACAGAACAAAAAGACTGAACGACTGGGTCGCGTCCATAGATACAGAACAAAAAGACTGAACGACTGGGTCGCGTCCATAGATACAGAACAAAAAGACTGAACGACTGGGTCGCGTCTCTGCCAACCGAACCAATAGAACGAACGACCAGCCGGCTAGGGTAGCAACCCTAGATTTGTGTCGGGACTATATCTTGTGGAAGGATTAAATAGTATGAATAAATCGATCAAAATAAAGTTTTAAATGAAAATATGTCAATCAATATTTAAATATGTTGGTAGAAGTTGTATAAAAGTGATAATGCCCTCTTGCCAATATATCCTCCAAACACTGGCTTCTCTGGCATTATGACTGAAATACACAGAGTATACCAAACATTAGGAACGCCTTCCTAAACACCTTCCCTTTTTTACCCCCAGCCTCAATTTGTCGGGGCGTGAACTCTACAAGGTGTGGAAAACGTTCCACAGGGATGCTGGCCCATGTTGACTCCAATGCTTCCCACAGGGATGCTGGCCCATGTTGACTCCAATGCTTCCCACAGGGATGCTGGCCCATGTTGACTCCAATGCTTCCCACAGGGATGCTGGCCCATGTTGACTCCAATGCTTCCCACAGGGATGCTGGCCCATGTTGACTCCAATGCTTCCCACAGGGATGCTGGCCCATGTTGACTCCAATGCTTCCCACAGGGATGCTGGCCCATGTTGACTCCAATGCTTCCCACAGGGATGATGGCCCATGTTGACTCCAATGCTTCCCACAGTTGTGTCAAGTTGGCTGAATGTCCTTTGGGTGGTGGACCATTCTTGATACACACAGGAAACTGTTGAATGTGAAAAACCCAGCAGCGTTACAGTTCGTGAAGCAAACTGGAGCGCCTGGCACCTTCTACCATCCCCCGTTCAAAGACACTCAAATATTTTGTCTTGCCCATTCACCCTCTGAATGGCACACATATACAATCCATGTCTCAATTGTCTCAAGGCTTAAAAGTCCTTCTTTAACCTGTCTCCTCCCCTTCATCTACACTGATTGAAATGGATTTAACAGGTGGCATTTGGACTGTTGAGGTCACCGTATTACTGCCACACACCGGCGGTCACGAGTCATGAAGGCAGTCAAATTTCACATGACCATTTAGTCCAGGCTCTGTCGTAGCCGGCCGCGACCGGGAGACCCATGGGGCGGCACACAATTGGCCCAGCGTAGTCCAAGGTATGGGTGGAAATGGCTGGCAGGGATGAAGCTCAGTTGGTAGAGCATGGCGTTTGCAACGCCAGGGTTGTGGGTTCGATTCCCATGGGGGGCCAGTATGAAAAAAAATTAAAATAATGTATGCACTCACTAACTGTAAGTTGCTCTGGATAAGAGCGTCTGCTAAATGACGTAAATGTAAATGTGTTCACGGTAATTAGGCTTCTCCAAGCTCTGATGCTGCTGATGGTCATTAGTAGCCTACCAAACTTGCTAACTGCCTGGTACTCAGCACTCTATTGTCCCTCTAATCACTCTGACATCAATGCAAATGTATTCGAAAATCTACTCAAACACTTCATGAGAGCTAATGAGTTCATGTTGCGCAACAGTTCTATAGGCTGTGGAGTAGCGGGAGAAAACAGAGTGATGGCCTCTATTAAAAAGAGGAGGATCCCATCATTAAGCACATTGCTTATCTTTACAACAGGAGTATAGCCTACCTGGCTGGCATGAAAATAAACCACAGGGAAAAGCGTCCTCCATACGCTATTTACGTTTATTTAAGTTATTTTTTCCCCTGCCCCTGTCTCGATACAGGTGCATGATAATGGTCCATTCTAAATCAAAACAAATGTCACACATACAGTGGGGAAAAAAAGTATTTAGTCAGCCACCAATTGTGCAAGTTTTCCCACTTCAAAAGATGAGAGAGGCCTGTAATTTTCATCATAGGTTCACGTCAACTATGACAGGCAAAATGAGAAGAAAAAATCCAGAAAATCACATTGTAGGATTTTTTATGAATTTATTTGCAAATTATGGTGGAGAATAAGTATTTGGTCAATAACAAAAGTTTCTCAATACTTTGTTATATACCCTTTGTTGGCAATGACACAGGTCAAACGTTTTCTGTAAGTCTTCACAAGGTTTTCACACACTGTTGCTGGTATTTTGGCCCATTCCTCCATGCAGATCTCCTCTAGAGCAGTGATGTTTTGGGGCTGTCGCTGGGCAACATGGACTTTCAACTCCCTCCAAAGATTTTCTATGGGGTTGAGATCTGGAGACTGGCTAGGCCACTCCAGGACCTTGAAATGCTTCTTACGAAGCCACTCCTTCGTTGCCCGGGCGGTGTGTTTGGGATCATTGTCATGCTGAAAGACCCAGCCACGTTTCATCTTCAATGCCCTTGCTGATGGAAGGAGGTTTTCACTCAAAATCTCACGATACATGGCCCCATTCATTCTTTCCTTTACACGGATCAGTCGTCCTGGTCCCTTTGCAGAAAAACAGCCCCAAAGCATGATGTTTCCACCCCTATGCTTCACAGTAGGTATGGTGTTCTTTGGATGCAACTCAGCATTCTTTGTCCTCAAAACACGACGAGTTGAGTTTTTACCAAAAAGTTCTATTTTGGTTTCATCTGACCATATGACATTCTCCCAGTCCTCTTCTGGATCATCCAAATGCACTCTAGCAAACTTCAGACGGGCCTGGACATGTACTGGCTTAAGCAGGGGGACACGTCTAGCACTGCAGGATTTGAGTCCCTGGCGGCGTAGTGTGTTACTGATGGTAGGCTTTGTTACTTTGGTCCCAGCTCTCTGCAGGTCATTCACTAGGTCCCCCCGTGTGGTTCTGGGATTTTTGCTCACCGTTCTTGTGATCATTTTGACCCCACGGGGTGAGATCTTGCGTGGAGCCCCAGATCGAGGGAGATTATCAGTGGTCTTGTATGTCTTCCATTTCCTAATAATTGCTCCCACAGTTGATTTCTTCAAACCAAGCTGCTTACCTATTGCAGATTCAGTCTTCCCAGCCTGGTACCAGGTCTACAATTTTGTTTCTGGTGTCCTTTGACAGCTCTTTGGTCTTGGCCATAGTGGAGTTTGGAGTGTGACTGTTTGAGGTTGTGGACAGGTGTCTTTTATACTGATAACAAGTTCAAACAGGTGCCATTAATACAGGTAATGAGTGGAGGACAGAGGAGCCTCTTAAAGAAGAAGTTACAGGTCTGTGAGAGCCAGAAATCTTGCTTGTTTGTAGGTGACCAAATACTTATTTTCCACCATAAATTAGAAATAAATTAATAAAAAATCCTACAATGTGATTTTCAGGATCTTTTTTCTCAATTTGTCTGTCATAGTTGACGTGTACCTATGATGAAAATTACAGGCCTCTCTCATCTTTTTAAGTGGGAGAACCTGCACAATTGGTGGCTGACTAAATACTTTTTTTCCCCACTGTATATTATTTAGTAAAGGCAAGATTAAATCAAGAATAGTCTGATGGGTGACAATATTAGCCTATCAGTTGTGAATTATATATGATCACTTGTGAATGATTCCCAGCTTAAGAAACAAAGCCTTTTCTAATCATAGTCGCCCACCTCATGTAGCCGAGCCCATAGGCCTATATGTTTTAATAAGGTTTGTATCACATCTAAAGTGGCCAAATAACTTCTTAAAATGAAGCACATTAATCCGCTTTACAACGGGTGTAGAGCCTAACTGGCATACATAAGCAGCGCCTGAGTTTCAAGTTTGGGGAAGATCATTTTCACCATAAAAATGCATAATTGTATTTGCGGTCCCTTTTGATAATGGTCTTTTCCACTAATGGAACATTGCCATGTATAGCCTACTACCATGTGCGCATTGCTGATCTTATAATGTGAAGAAACAGTCTAATAGTTTATCAACATTTTAAGCTAAACCTTCTGATCTGTTGCGTCAGCCACATTGCACTTTTTTTTTTCACCTCAGAATTGCATCCCGATGTGTCTGTCTTCACTTGTAGCCTGTGAGAAAGACCAGATCACGTGATGGAGAGCCATGTGAGTGAGAGGTGATTCGGAGCAGCAAACTCAGGGAGAAGGACACAACGCAGCACTCAGGGAGAAGGGCACAACGCAGCACTCAGGGAGAAGGACACAACGCAGCACTCAGGGAGAAGGGCACAACGCAGCACTCAGGGAGAAGGGCACAACGCAGCACTCAGGGAGAAGGGCACAACGCAGCACTCAGGGAGAAGGACACAATGCAGCACTCAGGGAGAAGGGCACAACGCAGCACTCAGGGAGAAGGACACAACGCAGCACTCAGGGAGAAGGGCACAACGCAGCACTCAGGGAGAAGGACACAACGCAGTACTCAGGGAGAAGGGCACAACGCAGCACTCAGGGAGAAGGGCACAACGCAGCACTCAGGGAGAAGGACACAACGCAGCACTCAGGGAGAAGGACACAACGCAGCACTCAGGGAGAAGGACAACGCAGCACTCAGGGAGAAGGGCACAACGCAGCACTCAGGGAGAAGGGCACAACGCAGCACTCAGGGAGAAGGACACAACGCAGCACTCAGGGAGAAGGACACAACGCAGCACTCAGGGAGAAGGACACAACGCAGCACTCAGGGAGAAGGACACAACGCAGCACTCAGGGAGAAGGACACAACGCAGCACTCAGGGAGAAGGGCACAACGCAGCACTCAGGGAGAAGGGCACAACGCAGCACTCAGGGAGAAGGACAACGCAGCACTCAGGGAGAAGGACAACGCAGCACTCAGAGAGAAGGACAACGCAGCACTCAGGGAGAAGGACACAACGCAGCACTCAGGGAGAAGGACACAACGCAGCACTCAGGGAGAAGGACACAACGCAGCACTCAGGGAGAAGGACACAACGCTGCACTCAGGGAGAAGGACACAACGCTGCACTCAGTGAGAAGGACACAACGCAGCACTCAGGGAGAAGGGCACAACGCAGCACTCAGGGAGAAGGACAACGCAGCACTCAGAGAGAAGGACAACGCAGCACTCAGGGAGAAGGACACAATGCAGCACTCAGGGAGAAGGACACAACGCAGCACTCAGGGAGAAGGGCACAACGCAGCACTCAGGGAGAAGGGCACAACGCAGCACTCAGGGAGAAGGGAACAACGCAGCACTCAGGGAGAAGGGAACAACGCAGCACTCAGGGAGAAGGACAACGCAGCACTCAGGGAGAAGGACAACGCAGCACTCAGGGAGAAGGACAACGCAGCACTCAGGGAGAAGGGCACAACGCAGCACTCAGGGAGAAGGGCGCAACGCAGCACTCAGGGAGAAGGGCACAACGCAGCACTCAGGGAGAAGGGCACAACGCAGCACTCAGGGAGAAGGGCACAACGCAGCACTCAGGGAGAAGGACACAACGCAGCACTCAGGGAGAAGGGCACAACGCAGCACTCAGGGAGAAGGACAACGCAGCACTCAGGGAGAAGGGCGCAACGCAGCACTCAGGGAGAAGGGCACAACGCAGCACTCAGGGAGAAGGACACAACGCAGCACTCAGGGAGAAGGGCACAACGCAGCACTCAGGGAGAAGGGCACAACGCAGCACTCAGGGAGAAGGGCACAACGCAGCACTCAGGGAGAAGGGCACAACGCAGCACTCAGGGAGAAGGGCACAACGCAGCACTCAGGGAGAAAGGCACAACGCAGCACTCAGGGAGAAGGGCACAACGCAGCACTCAGGGAGAAGGGCACAACGCAGCACTCAGGGAGAAGGGCACAACGCAGCACTCAGGGAGAAGGGCACAACGCAGCACTCAGGGAGAAGGGCACAACGCAGCACTCAGGGAGAAGGACAACGCAGCACTCAGGGAGAAGGGCGCAACGCAGCACTCAGGGAGAAGGGCACAACGCAGCACTCAGGGAGAAGGACACAACGCAGCACTCAGGGAGAAGGGCACAACGCAGCACTCAGGGAGAAGGGCACAACGCAGCACTCAGGGAGAAGGACACAACGCAGCACTCAGGGAGAAGGGCACAACGCAGCACTCAGGGAGAAGGACACAACGCAGCACTCAGGGAGAAGGGCACAACGCAGCACTCAGGGAGAAGGGCACAACGCAGCACTCAGGGAGAAGGACAACGCAGCACTCAGGGAGAAGGGCGCAACGCAGCACTCAGGGAGAAGGGCGCAACGCAGCACTCAGGGAGAAGGGCACAACGCAGCACTCAGGGAGAAGGGCACAACGCAGCACTCAGGGAGAAGGGCACAACGCAGCACTCAGGGAGAAGGGCACAACGCAGCACTCAGGGAGAAGGGCACAACGCAGCACTCAGGGAGAAGGGCACAACGCAGCACTCAGGGAGAAAGGCACAACGCAGCACTCAGGGAGAAGGACACAACGCAGCACTCAGGGAGAAGGGCACAACGCAGCACTCAGGGAGAAGGGCACAACGCAGCACTCAGGGAGAAGGGCACAACGCAGCACTCAGGGAGAAGGGCACAACGCAGCACTCAGGGAGAAGGGCACAACGCAGCACTCAGGGAAAAGGGCACAACGCAGCACTCAGGGAGAAGGGCACAACGCAGCACTCAGGGAGAAGGACACAACGCAGCACTCAGGGAGAAGGGCACAACGCAGCACTCAGGGAGAAGGGCACAACGCAGCACTCAGGGAGAAGGGCACAACGCAGCACTCAGGGAGAAGGACACAACGCAGCACTCAGGGAGAAGGGCACAACGCAGCACTCAGGGAGAAGGGAACAACGCAGCACTCAGGGAGAAGGGCACAACGCAGCACTCAGGGAGAAGGACACAAGGCAGCACTCAGGGAGAAGGGCACAACGCAGCACTCAGGGAGAAGGGCACAACGCAGCACTCAGGGAGAAAGGCACAACGCAGCACTCAGGGAGAAGGACACAACGCAGCACTCAGGGAGAAGGGCACAACGCAGCACTCAGGGAGAAGGACACAACGCAGCACTCAGGGAGAAGGACACAACGCAGCACTCAGGGAGAAGGACACAACGCAGCACTCAGGGAGAAGGGCACAACGCAGCACTCAGGGAGAAAGGCACAACGCAGCACTCAGGGAGAAGGACACAACGCAGCACTCAGGGAGAAGGACACAACGCAGCACTCAGGGAGAAGGACACAACGCAGCACTCAGGGAGAAGGGCACAACGCAGCACTCAGGGAGAAAGGCACAACGCAGCACTCAGGGAGAAGGACACAACGCAGCACTCAGGGAGAAGGACACAACGCAGCACTCAGGGAGAAGGACAACGCAGCACTCAGGGAGAAGGGCACAACGCAGCACTCAGGGAGAAGGACAACGCAGCACTCAGAGAGAAGGACAATGCAGCACTCAGGGAGAAGGACACAACGCAGCACTCAGGGAGAAGGACACAACGCAGCACTCAGGGAGAAGGACACAACGCAGCACTCAGGGAGAAGGACACAACGCAGCACTCAGGGAGAAGGACAACGCAGCACTCAGGGAGAAGGACACAACGCAGCACTCAGGGAGAAGGACACAACGCAGCACTCAGGGAGAAGGGCACAACGCAGCACTCAGGGAGAAGGACACAACGCAGCACTCAGGGAGAAGGACACAACGCAGCACTCAGGGAGAAGGGCACAACGCAGCACTCAGGGAGAAGGGCACAACGCAGCACTCAGGGAGAAGGGCACAACGCAGCACTCAGGGAGAAGGACACAACGCAGCACTCAGGGAGAAGGGCACAACGCAGCACTCAGGGCTGCAATAGGCATGGATGTTTTTAGGGTGTATTACGGCCACAAAGGGGATGCCGCCGTGGAATTCGAGGCATTATCAAGTGCTTGTCAAATTGTGAATGAGAGACTATTGGAGTGTGTACAGCCTGCGCAAAAAACAAAGCAGAGCTCATGCCTTTCAAGCGACTTTTTTCAAATCATCATTAGAGTCTCATCACGCAGCCTTACAATGTATTAAAAATCAAAACATATAGCCCAACGTTTGTGGAACAACTAAAGTTACATTAATAACTCTAAATTAAGCATATAGGAGGACCTGTTTCTTTGTTAACCGCTCAACACAGAATAGCCGCATGTGCTCACTCCCTCAAATCGTTTGGAGAAAATATTTTCTATTTTATTCAGCTTTGTTCAATTGTTTTCTTCACACTATAAAATAATATAAAATAATGCCATGGAATTCTAAGCAGATCTTGTCTGCTAAATGAACTAGTGTAGCCCACAGCCATATGGCATAGCCACATCAGGACCTAACATAAGGACAACTCAGAGGATGCTATTCTGTTCTTCTGAAATAGGCTACATTTTCTTCATATCATGTTTCTTTAGACCTGTCTAAAATAAATAATGGGTTTATTGTGAAGGTGTACGCTATATTACATGGATTAATTAGACTTTTTAAAAACTGTCTTGTAGGCTGTGTGTGGAAGCCAGGAGATGCTAAATGTGTTTATGTTAATTACCGGTCAATTACCGTGAGACCGACAGTTATTTGCTTGACAATCACCGGCTGACTACATTCTGTGACCGCCACAGCCCTACGTGGCATCAATAAGAGATCATGGCTCTCACATAGTCAATCTATGTCAAGGAAAGAGCAGGTGGTCTTAATGTTTTGTATACTCATAGGTTGTTTTGTCTGCCTTGTTGGTTGTGTTCACAAAGACCAATTCAATTCCCCATGAGAGACAAAGTTATGTAGTGTTGAATAGTGGATGATGATGATGATGATGGTGATGATGATGATATCTTACGTTGGGCCTGCACCACATAGAAGGAGACGGGTTCAGTCCAGGATCCGTTACCAGCCAGGGAGGTGGCTCTGACCCGGGCGGAGTAGTTACCAGGTCCAAGGTTACTGAGTCTGGCACCACGCTGCTCTCTATAGAGCTGCCGAGACACACACTCATGCTTCTCTGGCTGGACACAGAGAAACACACTGTTAGACTACTGCTTCTCTGGCTGGACAGACACAGAGAAACACACTGTTAGACTACTGCTTCTCTGGCTGGACACAGAGAAACACACTGTTAGACTACTGCTTCTCTGGCTGGACAGACACAGAGAAACACACTGTTAGACTACTGCTTCTCTGGCTGGACAGACACAGAGAAACACACTGTTAGACTACTGCTTCTCTGGCTGGACACAGAGAAACACACTGTTAGACTACTGCTTCTCTGGCTGGACACAGAGAAACACACTGTTAGACTACTGCTTCTCTGGCTGGACACAGAGAAACACACTGTTAGACTACTGCTTCTCTGGCTGGACACAGAGAAACACACTGTTAGACTACTGCTTCTCTGACTGGACACAGAGAAACACACTGTTAGACTACTGCTTCTCTGGCTGGACACAGAGAAACACACTGTTAGAATACTGCTTCTCTGGCTGGACACAGAGAAACACACTGTTAGACTACTGCTTCTCTGACTGGACACAGAGAAACACACTGTTAGACTACTGCTTCTCTGGCTGGACACAGAGAAACACACTGTTAGAATACTGCTTCTCTGGCTGGACACAGAGAAACACACTGTTAGACTACTGCTTCTCTGACTGGACACAGAGAAACACACTGTTAGACTACTGCTTCTCTGACTGGACACAGAGAAACACACTGTTAGACTACTGCTTCTCTGGCTGGACACAGAGAAACACACTGTTAGACTACTGCTTCTCTGGCTGGACACAGAGAAACACACTGTTAGACTGCAGGTAGCTAGCTAGTTAGCTCTCCACAGAGCAGCTGTCCTGCATCACCCCAACATTACTGGGTCACCCCAACATTACTGGGTCACCCCAACATTACTGGGTCACCCCAACATTACTGGGTCACCCCAACATTACTGGGTCACCCCAACATTACTGCGTCACCCCAACATTACTGGGTCACCCCAACATTACTGGGTCACCCCAACATTACTGCATCACCCCAACATTACTGGGTCACCCCAACATTACTGGGTCACCCCAACATTACTGGGTCACCCCAACATTACTGGGTCACCCCAACATTACTGGGTCACCCCAACATTACTGCGTCACCCCAACATTACTGGGTCACCCCAACATTACTGGGTCACCCCAACATTACTGGGTCACCCCAACATTACTGGGTCACCCCAACATTACTGGGTCACCCCAACATTACTGGGTCACCCCAACATTACTGGGTCACCCCAACATTACTGGGTCACCCCAACATTACTGGGTCACCCCAACATTACTGGGTCACCCCAACATTACTGGGTCACCCCAACATTACTGGGTCACCTCAACATTACTGGGTCACCCCAACATTACTGCGTCACCCCAACATTACTGGGTCACCCCAACATTACTGGGTTACCCCAACATTACTGGGTCACCCCAACATTACTGCATCACCCCAACATTACTGGGTTACCCCAACATTACTGGGTTACCCCAACATTACTGGGTCACCCCAACATTACTGGGTCACCCCAACATTACTGGGTCACCCCAACATTACTGGGTCACCCCAACATTACTGGGTCACCCCAACATTACTGGGTCACCCCAACATTACTGCATCACCCCAACATTACTGCGTCACCCCAACATTACTGGGTCACCCCAACATTACTGGGTCACCCCAACATTACTGGGTCACCCCAACATTACTGGGTCACCCCAACATTACTGCATCACCCCAACATTACTGGGTCACCCCAACATTACTGGGTCACCCCAACATTACTGGGTCACCCCAACATTACTGGGTCACCCCAACATTACTGGGTCACCCCAACATTACTGGGTCACCCCAACATTACTGGGTCACCCCAACATTACTGCGTCACCCCAACATTACTGGGTCACCCCAACATTTACTGGGTCACCCCAACATTACTGGCATCACCCCAACATTACTGGGTCACCCCAACATTACTGGGTCACCTCAACATTACTGGGTCACCCCAACATTACTGGGTCACCCCAACATTACTGGGTCACCCCAACATTACTGGGTCACCCCAACATTACTGGCTTACCCCAACATTACTGGCTTACCCCAACATTACTGGCTTACCCCAACATTACTGCATCACCCCAACATTACTGGGTCACCCCAACATTACTGGGTCACCCCAACATTACTGGGTCACCCCAACATTACTGGGTCACCCCAACATTACTTGGTCACCCCAACATTACTGCATCACCCCAACTTACTGGGTCACCCCAACATTACTGGGTCACACCCAAACATTACTGGGTCACCCTCAACATTACTGGGTCACCCCAACATTACTGGGTCACCCCAACATTACTGGGTCACCCCAACATTACTGGGTCACCCCAACATTACTGGGTCACCCCAACATTACTGGGTCACCCCAACATTACTGGGTCACCCCAACATTACTGGGTCACCCCAACATTACTGGGTCACCCCAACATTACTTGGTCACCCCAACATTACTGGGTCACCCCAACATTACTGGGTCACCCCAACATTACTGGGTCACCCCAACATTACTGGGTTACCCCAACATTACTGGGTCACCCCAACATTACTGGGTCACCCCAACATTACAGGGTCACCCCAACATTACTGGGTCACCCCAACATTACTGGGTTACCCCATACAATGTCAACTATGAGTTGGAGAAATGATCAATCATCAGTTGGAGAAGGAGTTGTGCGGTGTGTCTTACCTCAGTGCCCAGTCTGAACTTGATCTCATACATGAGGATGAGCGCGTTGGGGGACGAGGGTTCAGGCCAGCGGAGGAACACAGAATCGTCCTCTCCTGTCCAGATCACTGGGCCTGGGATATCATCCACCTTCTCTGTAGGTACGAGACATAACACATCATGTTTCATATGGACAAGACCAGAGGGGTATACTATGAAGCAAGTTAGATCTACAGGGCCTAGCAGTTTTACTAACACATTAGTTCTAGTAGCTATGTCGACTAGCTATGACGTTAGCTAATATGGTGACAACTACGCAGGCCGTGTGTAGCCGTTATGATATGAAGGTTTGGCTTAGAAAGGTTTTTTCGCCTGGTCACAGACAGCTGATGTGGTGCACTGAAGTCTGCAAGCGAAGGGAAAAGTTGAGAGGAGGAGAGCGCGTAGATGCGAGAAGGAATTCTACAACGAGCAACGTGATCATGCTGTTTGTATGTGGCTGCTATGAAAGGGAACTATGTTTGCGTGTGATTAGGGGTGTAAAAAAACTCAGCCGATTCTGTTGAAAAACATTTCTTAAATGGAAGCAAATGGAACAAAATGGGGATAAACACGCAAGATCTCACCCCGTGGGGTCAAAATGATCACAAGAACGGTGAGCAAAAATCCCAGAACCACACGGGGGGACGTAGTGAATGACCTGCAGAGAGCTGGGACCAAAGTAACAAAGCCTACCATCAGTAACACACTACGCCGCCAGGGACTCAAATCCTGCAGTGCCAGATGTGTCCCCCTGCTTAAGCCAGTACATGTCCAGGCCCGTCTGAAGTTTGCTAGAGTGCATTTGGATGATCCAGAAGAGGACTGGGAGAATGTCATATGGTCAGATGAAACCAAAATAGAACTTTTTGGTAAAAACTCAACTCGTCGTGTTTGGAGGACAAAGAATGCTGAGTTGCATCCAAAGAACACCATACCTACTGTGAAGCATGGGGGTGGAAACATCATGCTTTGGGGCTGTTTTTCTGCAAAGGGACCAGGACGACTGATCCATGTAAAGGAAAGAATGAATGGGGCCATGTATCGTGAGATTTTGAGTGAAAACCTCCTTCCATCAGCAAGGGCATTGAAGATGAAACGTGGCTGGGTCTTTCAGCATGACAATGATCCCAAACACATCGCCCGGGCAACGAAGGAGTGGCTTCGTAAGAAGCATTTCAAGGTCCTGGAGTGGCCTAGCCAGTCTCCAGATCTCAACCCCATAGAAAATCTTTGGAGGGAGTTGAAAGTCCGTGTTGCCCAGCGACAGCCCCAAAACATCACTGCTCTAGAGGAGATCTGCATGGAGGAATGGGCCAAAATACCAGCAACAGTGTGTGAAAACCTTGTGAAGACTTACAGAAAAAGTTTGACCTGTGTCATTGCCAACAAAGGGTATATAACAAAGTATTGAGAAACTTTTGTTATTGACCAAATACTTATTTTCCACCATATAATTTGCAAATAAATTCATTAAAAATCCTACAATTATATTTTCTTGATTTTTTTTTTCTCATTTTGTCTATCATAGTTGACGTGTACCTATGATGAAAATTACAGGCCTCTCTCATCTTTTGAAGTGGGAGAACTTGCACAATTGGTGGCTGACTAAATACTTTTTTCCCCCACTGTACGTTGTAAACTCTCATTCATAGGCTAGTTTGTAGCAACCTCTTGATGGGTGCAGGGAACATTAGAGTATCATGTAGTAGCCTAAACCTATGGATGTTACATAGAACTGGGTGAATGGAATATGAATGACCGTCACCCAACATGCTGTAATAGAAATCAAAATGGTCCTCCCTCATCTTCGCTGTGGGGCAGCCCCAGAAGTACTTGGTCTTATCAACTGTATGCAATAATATTCTCTCTCTCGCTCTCTCTGACTACTAATGACGACAATATTACATGATAACGCACATTAATTCACCTCCAGCAAATGAGATAAGTGTCAGGCATCGAGATAAACCCTGCAGTGCTGAGTAACTTAACCCATACTATGAGAAGGTTTAGTTTCATCCAAAGCTCTACTGTTTAATGAAGGAGAGATGAGGGAACAGGACGAACCTGCAGGTTTGGTCCTGGAGAAGACAAACTCTGCCGCGCTGCAGCGGTGCACCTGGTTGTTGCAGGCGTGGACGTCGATCCGGTAAACGGTGAACGGCTGCAGACCAGATATCTGCAGCTCCCGCTCGCTGACTGCACACTCTACAAAGTCATACTCCCTGTCCGCTAACTCTGCCTCTGTAGCGTTGGGCCAAGGATCAGGTGACGTGGCGTTAGGGTAGGTGGTCGTACGGTTAGCCACGCCAAATACATCCCGACGCCGCCGGTCTGGAGGTCTGGAGGAGAGGGAGAGAGAGCAGAGGGATGTCGGAGTGACACAACCACAGTCGTCCAAACACTCGGACAATACACTGGTCAACAGATAACCTGTGGTGGAATCCTTTCAATGGTAAACATGGCTTTGATTTAAAGCAGTGGAGAGGATTATTCAGTCAGAATCTACCCCCTCTAGTACATTGATCCAGTCAGTCAGAATCTACCCCCTCTAGTACATTGATCCAGTCAGTCAGAATCTACCCCCTCTAGTAATGATACAGTCAGTCAGAATCTACCCCCTCTAGTACATTGATCCAGTCAGTCAGAATCTACCCCCTCTAGTACATTGATCCAGTCAGTCAGAATCTACCCCCTCTAGTACATTGATCCAGTCAGTCAGAATCTACCCCCTCTAGTACATTGATCCAGTCAGTCAGAATCTACCCCCTCTAGTACATTGATCCAGTCAGTCAGAATCTACCCCCTCTAGTACATTGATCCAGTCAGTCAGAATCTACCCCCTCTAGTACATTGATCCAGTCAGTCAGAATCTACCCCCTCTAGTACATTGATCCAGTCAGTCAGAATCTACCCCCTCTAGTACATTGATCCAGTCAGTCAGAATCTACCCCCTCTAGTACATTGATCCAGTCAGTCAGAATCTACCCCCTCTAGTACATTGATCCAGTCAGTCAGAATCTACCCCCTCTAGTACATTGATCCAGTCAGTCAGAATCTACCCCCTCTAGTACATTGATCCAGTCAGTCAGAATCTACCCCCTCTAGTACATTGATCCAGTCAGTCAGAATCTACCCCCTCTAGTACATTGATCCAGTCAGTCAGAATCTACCCCCTCTAGTACATTGATCCAGTCAGTCAGAATCTACCCCCTCTAGTACATTGATCCAGTCAGTCAGAATCTACCCCCTCTAGTACATTGATCCAGTCAGTCAGAATCTACCTCTTGATATGCCAACTGTCAGGTGGATGGATTATCTTGGCCAAGGAGAAATGCTCATTAACAGGGATGTAAACACATTTTTGTGCGTATGGAACGTTTAAGGGATCTTTTATTTCAGCTCATGAAACATGGGACCAACACTTTACATGTCGCGTTTATATTTGTGTTCAGTATAAATGGAAACTTGTCCAACAAGACTGCACATATTTGTTTTCCATTTCAGAAGGTTTTGTTACGTTGTGCCCTCCTGAACGCTACCCGTGTGTGTTACTGCCTGTGCGTGTGCTTACCTGGGGGTAAAGATGGAGTTGTGTAAGAAGTTCTCAAAGACTTTTCTGTATGAAGCGTCAGCTGCCTCTGCCTCCAGGTCTCCTAGTGATTTAGGGCAGGGGCAGCAGGGCCCCTTGTCCCCCCCACCAACGTCTGGTTTAGTAGGCTTCAGGTCCTCCTCCATGTCACTCACCCCTGTAGCGGCTATACGGATCGGGATCTTCAGTTCTGAGGGAGAGGAGAGAGAGAGAGGAGGGGTTAGGGTGTAGGGGCTAGGGTGTAGGGGGCGGTATAGGGGTTAGGTATAGGGGTAGGGTGTAGGGGTTAGGGGAGGGTTAGGGGTGTAGGGTTAGGGGTGTAGGGGTTAGGGTGTAGGGGTTAGGGGGTGTAGGGGTTGTGTAGGGGTTAGGGTGGGGAGGGGTGGGTTGTGGGGAGGGTGTAGGGGTTAGGGTGGAGGGGTTAGGGTGTAGGGGTAGGGGTGTGGGGTGTAGGGGTTAGGGTGTGGGGGGGTAGGGAGGGTTGAGGGGGGTTAGGGTGTGTGAGGGGTGTAGGGGTTGGGTGTAGGGGTTAGGGTAGGGTTAGGGGTTAGGGGGTGGGTTGGGGTGTAGGGTTGTGTAGGGGTTGGGTGTAGGGTGGGTGGTTAGGGTGTAGGGGTTAGGGGTGTAGGGGTTAGGGGGTTGGGGGTTAGGGGTGGGTGAGGGGTTAGGGTGTAGGGGTTAGGGGTGGGTAGGGGGTGTGGGGTGTAGGGGTTAGGGGTGTAGGGGTTGGGGTGTGGGGTTAGGGGTAGGGTTAGGGTAGGAGGTAGTGTGAGGGTTAGGGGGTAGGGGTTAGGGTGTAGGGGTTAGGGGTAGGGTTAGGGGTTAGGGGTTGGTGTAGGGGTGTTGGGTGGGTAGGGGTGGTTGGGTGTAGGGGTTGGGTAGGGGTAGGGTGTTGTAGGGTGTAGGGGTTAGGGTTGGGGTGGGCTAACCTTTAGACGTAGTTGTGTTGATCAGTCCTGTTTCAGCCTGTTGCTGCCAGGGACCAGGTAGTAGGGGTTAGGGTTGTAGGGGTAGGGTGTAGGTGTAGGGGTTAGGGGTTGTAGGGGTTGGGGTGTAGGGTGTTGGGTGTAGGGGTTGGGGTTGGTAGGGGTTAGGGTTGTAGGGGTTAGGGTTGTAGGGGTTAGGGCTGTAGGGGTTAGGGGTTAGGGTTGTAGGGGTTGGGGTGTAGGGGTTAGGGGTTAGTGGTTACTAACCTTTAGAGCAGTAGTTGTGTTGATACAGTTCCCTGTATTCAGCCTGTTGCTGCCAGCGGACCAGGTAGTAGGGTTAGGGTGTGTAGGGTTAGGGGTAGGGGTTAGGGTGTGTAGGGGTTAGGGTGTAGGGGTTAGGTGGTGTAGGGTGTAGGGGTTAGGGTATAGGGGTTAGGGTGTAGGGGTTAGGGTGTAGGGGTTAGGGTGTAGGGGTTAGGGTGTAGGGGTTAGGGTGTAGGGGTTAGGGTACTAACCTTTAGAGCAGTAGTTGTGTTGATACAGTTCCCTGTCTTCAGCCTGTTGCTGCCAGCGGACCAGGTAGAAGGGGTTAGGGTGTAGGGGTTAGGGTGTAGGGTTAGGGTGTTAGGGGTTAGGTTAGGGGTTAGGGTTAGGTGTGCTATAGAGCGTTAGGTTGTGTATAAGTCGGCTTAGGCGTGTGCAGGGACAGGTTAGGGGTTAGGGTTAGGGGTTAGGGGTTGTAGGGGTAGGGTGTAGGTGTGGGGTAGGGTGCTAACCTTTAGAGCAGTAGTTGTGTTGATACAGTTCCCTGTCTTCAGCCTGTTGCTGCCAGCGGACCAGGTAGTAGGGGTTAGGGTGTAGGGGTAGGGGGTAGGGTTAGGTGTTAGGCGGTTAGGGTATGGGGTAGGTGTGTAGGGGTAGGGTTGAACTAGGAAGTATGTGTTTGATAAGTTCGTCTCAGCCGTGCTGGCGGTTACAGGGTAGTAGTACGTTAGGGGTAGTTAGGGGTTTAGGTATTCAGTTAGGTAGGGTTGGTAGGGTTAGGGTATCTAACCTTTAGACAGTAGTTGTGTTGATACAGTTCCCAGTTCAGCTGTTGCTGCAGCGGACAGGTTAGTAGGTTTGGGTGTTAGGGTAGGTTAACCGTGCAGTAGGGTAAGCGCTCAGTTTTGACGGACAGAGTAGGTTCTAGGGTAGGGGTTAGGAGAAGGCGTTAGGGTACATGAGTTAAGTTCTGGCTGTCTCAGGACAGTAAGTTAGTTAATGTACGGTTAACGGGGATAGGTTAGGGCATTTTGAGTTAGTGGGTGGTTACAGACAGTTGAAGTTTCTTTTCTCCGGCATGAGGTTAGGAGGCTAGTTTGTGAATCAGGCCTCCAGACAGAGACGTTAGTACAGATGATACTTAAGATTAGTAGATTAATTAAACATTCATCAGGAGCTCATTAAGAACACTGACATGATATTAACATTAAAACAGCTCTCACATCCAGGGGCATGGACGGCTCTACAGGAGACAGACAGATATTAACATGATATTAACATGATCCAGGGGCATGGACGGCTCTACAGGAGACAGACAGATATTAACATGATATTAACATTAAAACAGCTCTCACATCCAGGGGCATGGACGGCTCTACAGGAGACAGACAGATATTAACATGATATTAACATGATATTAACATTAAAACAGCTCTCACATCCAGGGGCATGGACGGCTCTACAGGAGACAGACAGATATTAACATGATATTAACATGATATTAACATGATATTAACATGATATTAACATTAAAACAGCTTTCACATCCAGGGGCATGGACGGCTCTACAGGAGACAGACAGATATTAACATGATATTAACATGATATTAACATGATATTAACATGATATTAACATTAAAACAGCTTTCACATCCAGGGGCATGGACGGCTCTACAGGAGACAGACAGATATTAACATGATATTAACATGATATTAACATTAAAACAGCTCTCACATCCAGGGGCATGGACGGCTTCTACAGGAGACAGGACAGATATTAACATGATATTAACATGATATTAACCATGATATTAACATTAAAAACAGCTTTCACATCCAGGGGCATAGACGGCTCTACAGGAGACCAGACGATATTAAAATGATATTAACATGATATAACATGATATTAACATGATATTAACATTAAAACAGCTTTCACATCCAGGAGCATGGACGGCTCTACAGGAGACAGACTGATATTAACATGATATTAACATTAAAACAGCTTTCACATCCAGGGGCATGGACGGCTCTACAGGAGACAGACTGATATTAACATGATATTAACATTAAAACAGCTTTCACATCCAGGAGCATGGACGGCTCTACAGGAGACCCCCCTAACCCCATACACCAAGAACCCAGAAACCACTATACACTAACCCCGTACAACCCTAACCACTACAACCCTAAACCCCTAAACACTAACCCCTACACCCTAAACCCTACACCCCTACACCCTAACCCCTATCACCCTAACCCCTACACCCCTAACCCCTACACCCCTAACCCCTTCACCCCTAACCCCTACACCCTAACCCCTATACCCTAACCCCTACACCCCAACCCCTACACCCTAACCCCTCTTGGCTCCCGGGACGTGCCTAACCCCTACCGCCCTGTCCCTGAGGGGCTGGTTCTGATGTAGACTACTACCCTCTTGGCTCCCGGGACGTGCCTAACCCCTACCGCCCTGTCCTGTACCTGAGGGGCTGGTTCTGATGTAGACTACTTCTCTCTTGGCTCCCGGGACGTGCCTAACCCCTACCACCCTGTCCTGTACCTGAGGGGCTGGTTCTGATGTAGACTACTTCCCTCTTGGCTCCTGGGACGTGCCTAACCCCTACCACCCTGTACCTGAGGGGCTGGTTCTGATGTAGACTACTTCCCTCTTGGCTCCTGGGACGTGCCTAACCCCTACCACCCTGTACCTGAGGGGCTGGTTCTGATGTAGACTACTTCACTCTTGGCTCCCAGGACGTGCCTAACCCCTACCACCCTGTCCTGTACCTGAGGGGCTGGTTCTGATGTAAACCACTTCACTCTTGGCTCCCGGGACGTGCCTATCCTCTACCACCAGAGTGATGGCCTTCACGTAGATGGCGTACTGGGTCCAGGGCTTGAGAGGGGACAGTAGCACCCCCGGGTCAGAGTTCTTCTCCTGGGGGAGGTCCACGTCCACCATGTTCCAACTGTTGGAGCCACAGCCGTCCTGGCCGTCAAACTCTGTGATGTTCGGGACGGGCTTCAAGGGACGGGATGTTTATTAACAGGTTTTTAAAATTTAAAACCAAAAGGGGCTTTCCAAAAATTTTCAGGGGGCATGGAAGGCTCTCTACAGGAGGGGAAAAAAAAAAAAAAGCCCCTGAAAAAAATTAAAAAAAAAAAAAAAAAAAAAAAAAAACCGGGGGTTTCTTTTTAAAAAACCCCCCTTTTCCCCCCGGGACCCCTAACCCCAAAAGGGCCCGCCCAAAAAAAACTGGTTCAAAAATTAAAAAAAAAACTTCCCCTTTCCCCCCAAAATCCAAAAAACCCAAAAAACCCCCCTTCCACCATTTTTTTAAAACAAAACCCTACCCTAACCCCATAACCCCACCCCCCTTTAAACCTTTCAAACCCAAACCCCTTTCCCTAACCCCTACCCCACCACCCCCCCCCCTTTTTAAAGGGAACCACTTTGGCCCCGGGACTTTGCCAAAACCCTACCCCCTTTTCCCTGAGGGGGGCTGGTTCTGATTTTGAAAAATTCACTCTTGGCCCCCCGGGGGCCCCCCCCCCGGGGGTGTTAATCCGCCCCGGGGTAATTTGAGGGGGGCAAAGTAGCACCCCGGGCCCCCAGATTTCCTTCCCCTGGGGGGTCCGTCCAAGGGGGGTTCAAATGTAGACAAGCCCCTTTTGGCCCTCAAATCGTGATCCCCCCGGGTTTGCCCCGGGAGGGGCGGGGAGCCCCTTTTTTGGCCCCGGAGTTCTAAATTAAAAAGGGAAACCCGAAGGGGAGGAGAAAGGGGTTTTGGGGTTATTTTTGGCCCCGGGGGAAATTGAAAGGAAACCCAACCCCCCGGGGAGAGGGGCTTTGGGTTAGGGTTACATTTCTAAGGAAATTGAAAAAACAGCCGCCCTGGGGAGGGAAAAACCCATTTTTGGTTTTGGGATGTTTCTAAAAAAAGGAAAAAGGCCAACGTAGAGGGAGCCCGGGGAGGGTTGGAGGGGGAAAGAAGAAAAGGGGGCAGACATTGGGGGGGGGGAGCCCCCAGGTTTAAAGGGTTGGAGGAATTGTTCAAATGGAAAAAAAAAAAGGAAGACGGGGAGGGGGAAATGGGTTGGGGTTTTAGAGGATGTTTAGGATTATAAAAGAGAAACAAAAAACGGACAGTGGGGGGGAGACATGGGTTAGGGTTAGAGGATGTTCTAGGATATAGAAGGGGAAAACAGACAGAAGTGGAGAGGGGGGAAATGGGTTAGGGTTAAAGGGGTTTGTTCTGGGGATATAAAAGAGAAACAGACAGACGGGGAAAGAGGGAGACAGGGGGTTGGGTTTAGAGGATTTTTAAGGAATGGGAAGAGAAACGGCGCGTGGGAGAGGGAGCCCGGGGGTTAGGGTTAGAGGATGTTTGGGAAAATAAAAGGAGAAACGGGAAGACAGTGGGGGAGGGGGGGAAAGGGGGTTTGGGGTTTAGAGGATGTTCTGGGGATATAGGGGGAAAAACGACAGACAGGGGAAAGAGGGAGAAAAGGGGTTGGGGTTTTTAAAAGGAGGTTTGGTTTATAGAAAAAAAACAAAATTTTGGAGAAACACAAGGGGACCCGGAATTGAAGAAAAAGACGCAGTGGGAGGGGAGACAGGGGGGTTAGGGTTGGGGGTGTTTCTGGGAAAAGGGAAAGAAAAAAACAGACGGGGACAGTGGAGGGGGAAAACAGGGTTTAGGGTTTTAGAGGTTTGGGGTTTTTCTAGGATATAAAAAGAGAAAAGACAGAAAGGGGAGAGGGGAAAAACTTTGGGTTTTGGGTTAGAGGATGTTTTTTGGGATATAGAAGAGAAAAAGAACCCAGACCCAGTGGAGAGGGGACAGGGGGTTTGGGGGTTAGAGGAGTTCTGGGTTTTATAAAAGAGAAACAACAGAAAAGGGGAAAGAGGGAGACAGGGTTTTAGGGTTAGAGGATTTTTCTGGGATATAGAAGAGAAAAACAGACAGAAAAGTGGAAAAGGGGAAAAGACAGGGTTAGGGTTAGGGGAGTTCTAGGATATAGAAGAGAAAAAAAACCGACAGTGGAGGGGAACAGGGGTTTTGGGTTTTTGGGGAGTTTCGGATATAGAAGAGAAAAAAAGGACAAAAAAAAGTGGGGGAGGGAGAAAAGGGGGTTGGGTTTTAGAGGAGTTCTAGGAATAAAAGAGAAAAAGACAGCCCAGTGGGGGAGGGGGGAATGGGTTAGGGAAAGGGGATTTTTTCTAGGATTAGAAGAGAAACAGACGGGGACAGTGGAGAGGGGGGGGAAAACATGGGTTAGGGTTGGGGGGATGTTTTAGGATAAAAAGAAGAGAAAAAGACAGTGGAGGGGAGACATGGGTTAGGGTTAGAGGTTTTTGTTCTAGGAATAAAGAGAAACAGACAAAACAGTGGAGAGGGAGAAGGGTTAGGGTTAGAGGAGGTTTTAGGATATAAAAAGAGAAACGGGAAAGCCCGGGGAGAGGGAGGGGGGGTTTGGGTTTAGAGGATGTTCTAGGATATAGAAGAGAAACAGACAGACAGTGGAGAGGGAGACATGGGTTAGGGTTAGGGGATGTTCTAGGGTATAGAAGAGAAACAGACAGACAGTGGAGAGGGAGACATGGGTTAGGGTTAGGGGGGTTTCTGGGTATAAAAGGGAGAAAACGGGACAGTTGGGGGGAGGGAAAACATGGGTTGGGGTTTAGAGGATTTTTCTAGGATATAAAAGGAAAAAAAGGGACAGACAGGGGAAAGGGGGAAAGACAGGGGTTTAGGGTTAGGGGGGATGTTTCTGGGGATTAAAAAGAAAAACCCAGACAGAAAGTGGAGGGGGGAGACATGGGTTAGGGGGGGGATTTTTCTAGGATATAGAAAAAGGAAAAAGCCCAGACAGGGAGGGGAAGCATGGGTTGGGGTTTTTGGGGGATTTTCTAGGGTATAGAAGAGAAACAGACAGAAGTGGAGGGGGGAGACAGGGGTTTGGGTTTGGGGGATTTTTAGGAAAAAGAAGAAAAAACAGCCCAAGACATTTTGGAGGGGAAAAATGGGTTGGGTTTTTAGAGGATTTTCTGGATATGAAGAAAAAAAGGGACAGACAGTGGAGGGGAAAAACAGGGTTAGGGTTAGGAGTTTAGGAATAGAAGAAAAAAAAGGGACGGACAGGGAGAGGGAGAGGGGGTTTTGGGGTTTTGGGGGAATTTTAGGATATAAAAAGAGAAACAGACAGACAGTGGAGGGGGGGGGACAGGGGTTTGGGGTTTTTTAGAGGTGTTTTTAGGATATAGAAGGGGAAACAGCCCGACAGTGGAGGGGGGGAGGGAAAGGGTTTTAGGGTTGGGGGGTTTTTGTTCAGGATATGAAGAGAAACAGACGGGACAGGGGAGGGGAGACATGGGTTGGGTTAGGGGATGTTCTGGGATTAAAAAAAGGAAACAGACAGACAGGGGGTAGGGAGACATGGGTTGGGTTTTAGAGGATGTTCTGGGGATATAGAAAAAAAAAACGACGGGACAGTGGGAGAGGGGGGCCCATGGGTTGGGGTTTAGGGGATGTTCAGGATAAAAAGAGAAACGGGACAGACAGTGGGGGAGGGAAACATGGGTTGGGGTTTTTTAGGGGGAAAATTTTCTAGGTATAAAAAGAGAAACAGAAAAGGGACAGGGAGGGGGAAAGAGGGGGGTTAGGGTTAGGGGATGTTCTGGGGATTTTAAAAAAGAAACGGGCCAGCAGGGGAGAGGGGGGCCCTTTTTTTGGGTTAGGGGTTTTGTTCTGGTTTTATAAAAAGAGAAACGACAGCGGGGAGGGGGGAGACAGGGTTTGGGGTTTAGGGTGTTTAGGATAAAAGAAGAGAAAAAGCCCAACAGTGGAGGGGAAAGAAGGGGGGGTTTTAGGGATGTTCTAGGGAATGGGAAGGGAAAAAACGGGAACAGACAGGGGAAAGGAGGGGGGGGAACAGGGGTTTTGGGGTTAGGGGATGTTTTTAGGAATAGAAAAGAAAAAAGACAGTGGAAGGGGAAACATGGGTTGGGGTTTGGGGGAAAGTTCTAGGAATGGGAAGAGAAAAAGACGGGACAGTGGAGAGGGGACAGGGGGGGGTTTAGGGGTTTGTTCTAGGATATAAAAAGAGAAAAACAGACGACAGTGGGAGGGAGACGGGGGTTGGGGTTAGGGGATGTTTAGGATTATAAAAGGGAGAAAAAAACAGACAGGGAAGGGAGACAGGGTTGGGGTTTGGGGGGTTCTAGGATATGAAGAAAAAAACGGGACACATTTGGGGAGGGAACCCGGGGTTTTTAAGGGTTTTGGGGGATGTTTAGGATATAAAAAAGGGGAAACAAGGACAGGGGAGGGGGGAAAGCCCAATGGGTTAGGGTTGGGGAATGTTTAGGAATAGAAGAAAAAAAACCAGACAGACAGTGGAGAGGGAAAAACAGGGGTTTAGGGTTTAGGGGAGTTCTAGGATGAGGGGAAAAAAGAAACGGGGAAAACGGGGTTAGGGTTGGGGGTTTTCCCGGGGATAAAAGAAGAGAAACAGCCCGGGACGGGGGGGGAGAGGGGGGAACATGGGTTGGTTTTGGGGAGGAGGGTTCTGGGGATATAGAAGGAAACGGGACAGGGGGGTTGGGTTTTTGGGAAGGGAAAAACAGGGTTGGGGTTTTAAAGGGGTTTTGTTCTAGGTTTATAGAAAAAAAAAGAAACGGGGACAGTTGGGTTAGGGGGGGGTTTTCTAGGATATAAAGGGAAAAACAGACAGGGGCCCAGTGGGAGGGGAGACATGGGTTAGGGTTAGGGGAGGTTCTGGGAAAAAAAAATGGGGAAGGGGAAAAAAAAACAGGACAGGGAGAGGGAGACAGGGTTTTGGGGGTTAGGGGATTTTTCTAGGATATAGAAGAAAAAACAGACGGGTTGGGGGGGGTTTGGGGGAAAATGTTTAGGATATAGAAGAGAAACGACATTTAGGGTTAGGGGGATTTTTCTAGGATATAAAAGGAAAAAGGACGGGTTAGGGTTGGGGGAAATGTTCTGGGGATATAGAAGAAAAACAGACGGGACAGGGAGAGGGGAGACATGGGTTGGGGTTTTAAGAGGAGTTCTAGGTATAAAGAGAAACAGCCCGACAGGGGGAGAGGGGGGACGGGGTTTGGGGTTAGGGGTTTTGTTCTAGGATTTAGAAGAGAAACAGCCCAGACAGTGGAGGGGGAACAGGGTTAGGGTTAGAGGATGTTCTAGGTTATAGAAGGGGAAACAGAAATTAAAAAAAGGGGTTTGCTGGGGGGGAAGGGAACAGGGTTGGGGTTTTTGGGGGGTTTTGTTCTAGGTTATAAAAGAGAAAAGGAAGAAAAAAAAGTGGAGGGGAAAAAAGGACAGGGGTTTGGGTTTTAGAGGATTTTTTAGGATTTTTTAAAAGGGGAAAAACGGGGACGGGACAGTGGAGGGGGGAAAGGACTGGGTTAGGGGGGATTTTCAGGTTTATAGAAGAGAAACAGACGACGGGGGAGGGGGAGACAGGGGTTAGGGTTAGAGGATTTTTCTGGAAAGAAGAGAAACAGGGAAACATTTTGGAAGGGAGACGGGTTTAGGGTTAGGGGATGTTTAGGATAAGAAAGAAAAAAGGGGGAGAAAAAGGGGGGGAGAAACAGGAAAGAAGGGACAGGGGCCCGGGGGAGAAGGGGTTAGGGGATGTTTGGATTATAGAAGAGAAAAAGCAGCCCGTGGAGGGGGGAAAGACTGGGTTGGGTTTTAAAAGGATTTCTAGGTTTATGAAGAGAAAACAGACGGGGAAGGAGAGGGAGACAGGGGTTTTTTAGGGTTAGGGGATGTTCTAGGAATAAAAGGGAAAAAAACAGACAGACAGTGGAAGGAGCCCATGGGTTAGGGTTGGGGGGGATGTTCGGTTTAAAAGAAGAGAAACAAAACAAAACAGTGGAGAGGGGGAATGGGTTGGGGTTTTGGGGGGATGTTAAGGATATAAAAAGAGAAAAAGACAGGACAGGGGAGAGGGGGGACAGGGGTTGGGGGTTTTAGGGGATGTTCTGGGAAATATAGAAGGGGAAAACAGACAGACAGGGGGGAGAGGGGGGGGAAACAGGGGTTTTGGGTTAGGGGATTTTCTAGGAATAGAAGAAAAAACAGACGGGACGGGGAAGAGGGGGGAGGGGGGTTTTTTAAAGGGTTGAGGAGTTCTAGGAATAAAAGAGAAACAGACAGACAGTGGAGGGGGGGAGACATGGGTTAGGGTAGGGGATTTTTCTAGGATATAAAAGAGAAACAGACAGACAGGGGAAAGAGGGAGACATGGGGTTTGGGTTTAGAGGATGTTTCTAGGTTTATAGAAGAGGAAAAAAAACAGACAGTGAGAGGGGACAGGGGTTTAGGGTTAGAGGTTTGTTTAGGATAAAAGAAGAAAAAACAGACAGACAGTGGAGAGGGAGCAGGGTTGGGTTTTAGAGGATGTTCTAGGTTATAGAAGAAAAAACAGACGACAGTGGAGAGGGGACAGGGGTTTAGGGGGGGGATGTTCTGGATATAGAAAAAAAAACGGGACAGGGGGGGGAGGGGGGAAAAGGGTTGGGTTTGAGGGGATGTTTTTAGGATATTAAAAAGAGAAACGGACAGACAGTGGAGAGGGAGCCCATGGTTGGGGTTTAGGGTGTTCTGGGGGATATAGAAGAGAAAAAGAAAAAACAGTGGAAGGGAAAACTTTGGGTTAGGGTTAGGGGATTTTCTGGGGAAAGAAGAAGAAAACAGACGGGTGGAGAGGGAGAAAAAGGGGGTTAGGGAGGGGTTTGTTCTGGGGATAAGAAAAAAAGAAACGGGAAGGGGAAACAGGGGAGGGGAAAAAGGGGGGTTTAGGGTTAGGGGATTTCTAGGAATGAAGAGAAACAGAAAAACGGGAAAGACAGGGGGGGGTTAGGGGAAGCCTAATAAAAAAAAAAAGAAAAAAAACAAAAACGGGGAAAGAAAAAAAGGAAAAACAAAAAAAAAAAAGGGGGGGGAAAAAGCTAAAATTAAAAGAAAATAAAAAAAGAAAAACAAGGGGGGGGAAAAAAGCCCAAACCCCCAGAAAGGGAAAACCCAGACAGACAGTGGAGAGGGGGAATGGGTTGGGTTTTTGGGGAGGTTTGGGTTCAGGATTTTAAAGAAAAAAAACCCAAAAACGGGGTTGGGGGTTAAAGGGGATGTTCTAGGTTTATGAAAAAAAACAGAAAAAGGGGAAAAGACGGGGTTTAGGGTTAGGGGTTTGTTTGGTTTATAGGAAGAGAAAAAAACGGGGAAGGGGGTTGGGGTTTAAAGGGGATGTTCTAGGATATAGAAGAAAAAACAGACGACAGTGGAGAGGGGACATGGGTTTGGGGTTAGGGGATTTTTAGGATATAGAAAAAGAAAAACGGGACGGGGGGTTTTTTTTTAGGTTAGGGGATGTTTCTGGATATAGGGGAAAAAACCCGACAGAAAGTGGAGGGGGAAACAGGGGGTTGGGGTTTAAGGGTGTTCTAGGAATATAGAAAAAGAAAACAGACAGTTAGGGTTAGGGGATGTTCTAGGATATAGAAGAGAAACAGACAGTTGGGGTTTTTGGGGATGTTTGGGGATATGAAGAAAAAAAACAGACAAAAACGGGTTGGGGGGGGGGGGACAGGGGGTTGGGGGTTAGGGGAATTGCTAGGTTTTATGAAGGAAACAGACGGGACGTGGAGAGGGAGACAGGGGGTGGGGGTTGGGGGAATGTTCTAGGATATAGAAGAAAAAACGGGACGGGCCGTGGAGAGGGAGACAGGGGTTTTTGGGGGTTAGGGGAAAGGGTTTGGATAAAAAGAAGAGAAACAGACAGGGGGGAAGGGAAGAATGGGGGTTGGGGTTGGGGGATGTTCTAGGAATAGAAGAGAAAAACGGGACAGGCCCGGGAGAGGGAAAAGGGGGTTTGGGGTTTGAAGGAGGTTCTGGGGTTTATGAAAAAAAAAACCCGGACAGACATTTGGAGGGGGGAAGCCATGGGTTAGGGGGGGGTTTTGTTTAGGTTTTATAGAAGGGGAAACGGGACGCCCGTGGGGGAGGGAAAAACCAGGGGTTTGGGGTTTGAGGATTTCTAGGATATAAAAGAGAAAAAAAAACAGCCCAAGTGGAGGGAGACAGGGGGTTAGGGTTAGGGGATGTTTGGATATAGAAGGGGAAAACGGGACGGGGACAGTGGAACGGGAGACATGGGTTAGGGTTAGGGGATGTTCTAGGATTTTAAGAAGGGGAAAAGACAGAAAGGGAGAGGGGGGGAAGACAGGGGTTTAGGGTTGGGTGTTCAAAGGATATAGAAGAAAAAACCGACAGGGAGGGGGAGGACAGGGGTTGGGGTTTTTTGGGGGAATGTTCTAGGATATAGAAAGAAAAAACGGGAACGGGACAGGGGAGGGGGGAGAAGGGTTTTGGGTTGGGGATGTTTAGGATATAGAAGAAAAAACAGACAGACAGTGGAGGGGAGAAATGGGTTAGGGTTGGGGTGTTCTAGGATATAGAAGGGGAAAAAAAAAGGCCCAGTGGAGAGGGAGCAGGGGGGTTGGGGTTTGGGGGGGATGTTTTTAGGTTTAAGGGGAAAAAAACCCGACGGGACATGGGAGGGGGGGGGAAGACATGGGTTGGGGTTTAGGGGAGGTTTAGGATATAGAAGAGAAACAAAACAGACAGGGGAGAGGGAGAAATGGGTTGGGGTTTTAAGGGGATTTCTAGGATTTTAGAAGAGAAACAAAAAGGGACAGTGGGGGAGGGAGACAGGGGTTTGGGGGTTTAGGGGATGTTCTAGGTATAAAAGAGAAACAGAAAGAAGTGGGGGGGGAGACAGGGGTTTAGGGTTGGGGGTTTGTTCTGGATATAAAAGGGGAAAACGGGAAAAGGGACAGTGGAGGGGGAGACATGGGTTAGGGTTAGAGGATGTTCTAGGAAAAGAAGAAAAAACAGACGGCATTTGGAGAGGGGAAAACAGGGGGTTGGGGGTTTAGAGGATTTTTATGGGTTTATAAAAGAGAAACAGACAAAAAGGGTGGAGGGGGGAGAAGGGTTGGGGGGATTTTCTAGGTAAAAGAAGAAAAAAACGGGAAAGACAGTGGAGAGGGGGGGACAGGGTTGGGGTTTGAGGATTTTCTATTTTTATAGAAGGAAACAGACAGACAGTGGAGAGGGGGGACATGGGTTGGGGTTTTAGAGGAGGGGTTTTTAGGGATATGGGAAAAAAGAAAAAAGACGAAAGGGGAAAGGAGGGAGACATGGTTAGGGTTAGGGGATGGGGGGGGGGAAATAAAAAAGAGAAACCAAAAACAGGACAGGGGGAGGGGGGAAAGAGGGGGGTTTAGGGTGGGGAAATTTCTAGGTATAGAAAAAAGAAAAAAACGGGACATTTTGGAGAGGGGGGGAACAGGGGTTTAGGGTTAGGGGTTTGTTTAGGTTTATAGAAAGAAACAAAACAGACAGTGGGGGGAGGAAAAACATGGGTTAGGGTTAGAGGTTTGTTTTTAGGGATAAAAGAAAAACCCGGACGGGACAGTGGAGGGGGGAGACAGGGTTGGGTTGGGGGATGTTCTAGGATATAAAAAAGAGAAAACAGACGACAGGGGGAGGGAGCATGGGTTCAGAGGATGTTTCTGGATATAAAAGGGAAAAACCCAGACAGACATTTGTAGGGGGAGACATGGGTTAGGGTTAGGGGGTTGTTCTGGTTTAAGGAAGGGGAAACAGCAAAACAGTGGAGGGGAGGGAAAAATGGGTTGGGGAGGGATGTTCTAGGATATAAAAAGAAAAAAAGAAGACAGGGGAAAGAGGGGGGAAACATGGGTTAGGGTTAGAGGATGTTCTAGGATATAAAGAAAAGAAAAAAAACCGGACAAAGGGGAGAGGGGGGCATGGGTTGGGAGGGTTTTGTTCTGGGATTGGAAAGGAGAAACAGAAAGACAGGGAGAGGGAGAAGGGGTTTTGGGTTTTAAGAGGTTTGTTTAGGATTTTAAAAGGGAAAAAACAGACAGACAGTGGAAGGGGGGGAAAGGGGGTTAGGGGGGGATTTTTTTCTGGGAAATATAAAAGAGAAACAGACAGGACGGGAAAAGGGGGGGAGACAGGGGTTTGGGGTTTTAAGAGGTTTGTTTAGGATATGAAGAAAAACAGACAGACAGTGGGGAAGGGGGGGGGCAGGGTTTTGGGGTTTTAGAGGAGTTTAGGATAGAGAAGGGGAAAAACAAAAAGGACAGGGGAAAGAGGGGACATGGGTTAGGGGGGGGTTTTTAGGTTTATAGAAGAAACAGAAGCCCGTGGAGAGGGAGCAGGGGTTTTAGGGGGGGATGTTCTAGGATATAGAAGAAAAAACGGGACAGAAAAGGGGAGAGGGAGACAGGGTTGGGGTTTAGAGGAGGTTTAGGATATAGAAGAGAAAAAAGACGGGACAGTGGAGAGGGGGGGACATGGGTTAGGGGATTTGTTCTGGATATAGAAGAGAAAAACCGGGCAGACAGGGGAAAGAGGGAGCCCGGGGTTTGGGGGTTTGTTCTAGGATATAGAAGAAAAAAAACGGGACAGGACAGTGGAGGGGGAGACATGGGTTTGGGGGAAAATGTTTGGGGATATAGAAGAAAAAACAGCCCGGAAAATGGAGGGGGAAACAGGGGTTAGGGATTAGGGGATGTTTGGATATAGAAGAGAAAACGGGAACAGTGGGGGGGGAGACAGGGGTTTAGGGGAGGTTAAAATTAGGATATAGAAGAAAAAGAAACAGACAGCCAGTGGGAGGGGAAAGACATGGGTTAGGGGGGAAATGTTCTAGGTTTATAGAAGAAAAAACAGACGGGACAGTGGAAAAGGGGGGGAAGGGGGTTGGGTTAGAGGATTTTTTTAGGATATAAAAGGGAAAAACAGACGGGACGTGGAGAGGGAGACATGGGTTGGGGGAAAATGTTCTAGGATAAAAGAAGAAAAAAACAGACGACAGTGGAGGGGGAAAGGACAGGGGTTTGGGTTAGAGGATGTTTGGATATAAAAGAAAAAACAGACAGCCCGTGGAGGGGAAAGACAGGGTTTAAGGGGGATGTTCTGGAAATAAAAAGGGAGAAACAGACAGACAGGGAGGGGGGGAAGACGGGGTTTGGGTTAGGGGAAAATTTTTCTAGGATAAGAAGGAAAAAAGACAGACAGTGGAGAGGGGGGAAACATGGGGTTGGGGGAAATTGTTCTAGGATATAGAAGAAAAAAACAGACGGGGCCCGTGGAGAGGGGGGGACAGGGTTGGGGTTAGAGGATTTTTCTAGGATATAGAAGAGAAACAACAGACAGGGGAGGGAGACATTTTTTAAAGGGGTGTTTAGGTATAGAAAAAAAAAACAGACAGACAGGGGGAGGGGGGGAGGACATGGGTTGGGGGTTGGGGGGTTTGTTCTGGGGTTTAAAAGAAGAGAAACAGCCCGGGACAGTGGAGGGGGAACAGGGGTTTTGGGGATGTTCTGGGATATAAAAGAAAAAAACAGGACGACAGGGGGAGGGGGGGACAGGGGTTTTAGGGTTAGGGGGTTTGTTCTAGGATATAGAAGAAAAAAAACAGGACGGGACAGTGGGAGGGAGCTGGGTTAGGGGGGGTTTGTTCAGGTATAGAAGAGAAACGGGGACGGGACAGTGGAGAGGGAAAACAGGGGTTTTAGGGTTAGGGATGTTTAGGATATAGAAAAAAAAAAACAGAAAGACAGTGGGGGGGAAAAACAGGGGTTTGGGGAGGGGTTTAGGAATAGAAGAAAAAGAAAAAGACAGACAGGGAGAGGGAGACAGGGGGTTTAGGGTTAGGGATTTTTGGGGGGATATAGAAGAAACAACAGGACAGGGAGGGGGGAGACTTTGGGGGTAGGGATTTTTTCTAGGATTAGAAGAGAAACAAAAGGGAAAGTGGAAGGGGGGGCCATGGGTTGGGGGTTAGGGGATGTTCGGGGAAATAAGAAGAAAAAACGGGCCCGGGACAGGGGAGAGGGAGACATGGGTTGGGGGAAAATGTTCTGGGTATAAAAGGGAAAAAACGGACAGACAGTGGGAGGGGGACTGGGTTGGGGTTTTAGAGGATGTTTCTAGGATATAGAAGAGAAACAGCCCAGACGGGAGAGGGAGAAGGGGTTAGGGATTTTTCTAGGATATAAAAGAAAAACAGACAAAACAGGGGAGGGGGGAGACAGGGTTAGGGGGGGATTTTAGGTTTATAGAAGAAAAAAACCCGCCCGGGGACAGTGGAGAGGGGGACAGGGTTAGGGGAAAATTTTTCCGGGAATTAAGAAGAGAAACAGGACGGGACAGGGGGAGAGGGGGGCCCATGGTTAGGGTTGAGGATGTTTAGGAATAGAAAGAAAACAGAGACAGTGGACGGGGGGAAACATGGGTTGGGGTTTTTTAAAAGAGGGAAGGGGGGGCTTTTTAGGGTTTTATAAAAAGGAAACAGGACAAAACAGTGGAGGGGGAAAGGAAGGGGTTTTTAGGGGGGGGGTTCTAGGTTTATAGAAGAAAAAACGGGACAGACATTTTGGAAAAAAGGGGACAGGGGTTTTTGGGGTTTGGGGGATTTTAGGATATAGAAGGGGGAAAAAGCCGGGACAGTGGAGAGGGAGACAGGGTTGGGTTTAGGGGGTTCTAGGATATGAAGGAAAAAGGAAAACAGCAGCCCGTGGGGGAGGGAGACAGGGGTTGGGGTTGGGGGGGTTTGTTCTGGATATAGAAGGGGAAAACGGGACGAATGGGGGAGGGGGGGGGACTTTGGGGTTTTTAGGGTTAGGGGTGTTTCAGGATATAAAAGGGGAAAACCCAACAGAAGTGGGAGAGGGGACAGGGGTTTTGGGGGTTAGGGGATTTTTTCTAGGTTTATAAAAGGAGAAACGACGGGGGACAGTGGAGAGGGGGGGGCCCCCAGGGTTTAAGGGTTTTTGGGGGATGTTCTAGGATATAGAAGAGAAACGGACAAAACAGTGGGAGGGGAGACAGGTTTTTAGGGTTAGGGGAGTTTGGTATAGAAGAAAAACCCCCCCAGACAGTGGAAGAGGGGGGACATGGTTAGGGGGGGGATGTTTAGGATATAGAAGAGAAAAAAAAAAGAACAGTGGAGAGGGAGAAAGGGGGTTGGGGAGGGAGTTCTAGGATTAGAAGAGAAACAGACAGACAGGGAGGGGAGGAAGACAGGGGTTTTTAGGGGGGGTTTCTAGGATTAGAAGAGAAAAAACAGACGGGGAAGGGGAAAGAGGGGGGACAGGGTTTAGGGGATTTTTCTAGGATATAGAAAAAGAAAAAAGACAGACAGGGAGAGGGGGGGGACATGGTTGGGATTTTTCAGGAATAGAAGAGAAACAGACAGACAGTGGAGAGGGAGACATGGGTTAGGGTTAGGGGATGTTCTAGGATATAGAAGAAAAACAACGGGCTGGAGGGGAGAGGAAAACTGGGTTGGGTTTTGGGGAAAGTTCTGGGTATAGAAGAAAAAACAGACGGGACAGTGGGGGAGGGGGGGAACAGGGTTGGGGAAAATTTTTCTAGGTATGAAGGAAAAGACAGACAGGGAGGGGGAAAGGGCCATGGGTTGGGGGTTAGGGGATTTTTTAGGTTTATAGAAGAAAAACCCAGACGGGACAGTGGAGAGGGAGCATGGGGGGGTTTAGGGGATGTCGGGATTAAGAAAAAGAAAAAGACAGAAAGTGGGAGGGAGACAGGGGTTTTAGGGTTAGAGGATTTTCTGGTTTAAAAGAAGAGAAACGGGAAGGGACAGTGGAGGGGAGACATTGGGTTTAGGGGTTTTTAGGATTTAGAAAGAAACAGAAGACGGGGAAAGGAGGGGGGAACTTTGGTTTGGGGTTGGGGGATTTTTGGGAAATAAAGAAGAAAAAACAGCCGGGGACAGGGGAAAGAGGGAGAATGGGTTAGGGTTAGAGGATTTTTCTAGGAATAGAGGAAAAACAGACAGACAGGGGAGGGGGAGACATGGGTTGGGGATGTTCTGGGAATAAAGAGAAACGGGGACAGACGGGTGGAAGGGGGGCAGGGTTGGGTTTTTAGGGGTTTTTCTAGGTATAAAAAGAGAAACGGGACAGACAGGGGGAGGGGAGAAATGGGTTAGGGTTAGGGGAGTTCTAGGATATAGAAGAGAAACAGACCAGGTAAGGGCAGGGGGGAAAGGGGGGGTTAGGGGATTTTTCTGGGAAATATAGAAAAAAGAAACAAAAGGGACAGTGGAGAGGGGGAAAGGGGTTAGGGTTAAGGAGGTTTCTAGGTTTTGAAGAAAAAAACAAAAAGAAAATTTGGAGAGGGGGGACATGGGTTAGGGTTGGGGGGTTTTCTAGGATAAAAAGAAGAGAAACAGACGGGCCGGGGAGAGGGGGGAAAAGGGGGGTAGGGTTAGGGGATTGTTCAGGATTTAGAAGAGAAACAGACAGAAAAAAAGTGGAGGGGGGAAACCCCGGGGTTATTGAAGTTTCGGTATGAAGAGAAAAAAAGGCCGGGAAGGGGGGGGTTTGGGGTAGGGGGGCCAGGTATTGAAAAACAGACGGCCTTTTGGAGAAGCGGGGTTATTAAGGGAGGAATAAAAAAACAGCGGCATGGAGGAATAAAACCCCTTTTAAAGTCTTTTAAGGGAAAATAAAATTCCCCCCTCTTTTATCGGGGGGTTTACCCCAAAAACCAATCTTGCTGTCCGGGGGTTTTTAAACCCCAAAAGTCTTTTAAACCTGGAGCACAACCAACCCACAAGTCTGTTCCCCTGGGGGAAACAACCAATCACACATTTGTTCACGGGAGAAACAACCAAAACCCAATTTGTTCCCCTGGAGAACAAAACCCCAATCACAGTCTTTTCACCTGGAGGAAATAAAACCCAATCCCCGTCTTTTCCTGGAGAAAATAAAAACCAAAACCCCCAAAGTCTGTTCCCCTGGGGGAATACAACCAACCCAAAAGTCTGTTAACCTGGAGAATAAAAACCAAAATCACAAGTTGTTCACCGGAAAATTTAAACCAATCAAAAGTTGTTTTAAAAAACCTGGGAAGGGAATAAAACCCCAATCCACAGCCTGTTCACCGGGGAGAATAAAACCCAAATCACAGTCGGTTCCCCCCTGGAAAATTTCCAACCCAAATTTCCCCCAAGTTTTTCACCGGGGAAAACCCAAAACCCAAATCACGGGTTGTTAAACTGGAGAACAAAACCAATACATAGTCTGTTCACCGGGGGAGAATAAAACCCAAAATACAGTTTTTCACCGGGGAGAATAAAAACCAATCACAGTCTGTTCACCTGGAGAATACAACCAATCACACAGTCTGTTCACCTGGAGAATACAACCAATCACAGTCTGTTCACCTGGAGAACACAACCAATCACACTGATCAGCCCTAATCCTCCAGGTGCTTAGATATATCTAATCAAACCAGCCCATTATATTGAATCAGTGGTAAGAGCAGAGAAAATATCATTTTGGTTTGTTTACAGAATTTGCTGTAGGGGGCAATATGGTGTGGGCTGAAACATGCAGAATATAGCTATAGTTTCAACGAATGAACATGGCTGAAACATGCAGAATATAGCTACTGTTTCAACGAATGAACATAGGCTGAAACATGCAGAATATAGCCATTGTTTCAACGAATGAACATGGCTGAAACATGCAGAATATAGCCACTGTTTCAACGAATGAACATAGGCTGAAACATGCAGAATATAGCCATTGTTTCAACGAATGAACATGGCTGAAACATGCAGAATATAACTACTGTTTCAACGAATGAACATGGCTGAAACATGCAGAATATAGCTACTGTTTCAACGAATGAACATAGGCTGAAACATGCAGAATATAGCTACTGTTTCAACGAATGAACATAGGCTGAAACATGCAGAATATAGCTATTGTTTCAACGAATGAACATGGCTGAAACATGCAGAATATAACTACTGTTTCAACGAATGAACATAGGCTGAAACATGCAGTATATAGCTATTGTTTCAACGAATGAACATAGGCTGAAACATGCAGAATATAGCTATTGTTTCAACGAATGAACATGGCTGAAACATGCAGAATATAACTACTGTTTCAACGAATGAACATGGCTGAAACATGCAGAATATAGCTACTGTTTCAACGAATGAACATAGGCTGAAACATGCAGTATATAGCTATAGTTTCAACGAATGAACATGGCTGAAACATGCAGTATATAGCTATTGTTTCAACGAATGAACATGGCTGAAACATGCAGTATATAGCTATTGTTTCAACGAATGAACATGGCTGAAACATGCAGTATATAGCTATTGTTTCAACGAATGAACATGGCTGAAACATGCAGTATATAGCTATTATTTCAACAAATGAACATGGCTGAAACATGCAGTATATAGCTATTGTTTCAACGAATGAACATGGCTGAAACATGCAGTATATTGCTATTGTTTCAACGAATGAACATGGCTGAAACATGCATTATATAGCTATTGTTTCAACGAATGAACATGGCTGAAACATGCAGTATATAGCTATTGTTTCAACGAATGAACATGGCTGAAACATGCAGTATATTGCTATTGTTTCAACGAATGAACATGGCTGAAACATGCAGTATACAGCTATTGTTTCAATGATTGAACATGTCATCATTGTATAATGACTTTAGGGTTAATGTACATAATGTACCGCACTGCTGCTATATGTATAGTATAAAGTATAGTATCGTAGAGCTGTATAGTATAAAGTATAGTATCATAGAGCTGTATAGTATATTATAAAGTATAGTATAATAGAGCTGTGTAGTACAGTATAGTATAATATAAAGTATAGTATCATAGAGCTGTGTAGTACAGTAGTATAATATAAAGTATAATATCATAGAGCTGTGTAGTACAGTATAGTATAATATAAGTAATATAAAATGTTCATAGAGTTTTTATGTACAGTATAGTATAATATAAAGAAATTAGTATCATAGAGCTTGTAGTACAGAAGTAAATATAAAGTATTACATAGACTGTATAGTTAGAAATAATATAATATAAAGAAATAATATCATAGAGCTGTGTAGAAACAGTAAGTATAATATAAAGTAAAATTTCCAAGAGCTGTATAGTTAGTAAGTAAAAATTAATAAAAAATATGGGACATAGGTTTGTATATACAGTATGAAATAATATAAAGTATAGATAAATAAGCTGTATAGTATAGTACAGTACAGTATAATATAATATAAAAGTTAGTACCCTAAGCTTGTTTTCCGTATGGTTATATAAAGTATAATATCATAGACGGGTATAGAAAGGGTTATAGTAAAATTTAAAAGTATAGAAATCATGGGCTTATATTCAGTTAAAAAAAAAAAGTATATTATCATATACTGTATATTATAGTAAAAAATCAGAAACGGGGGGTTTAATATAAATTATTTTCATATAGCTTTTATTACATTATAGAAATATTTAAATTAATATCATAACTTTTTATTACATTATAATAAAAGTATAGTACATAGACTGGTATACAGTAAATAAATAAAAAGTTATTTCCCTAGAGCTTGTATTACAGTATAATATAATAAAAAAGTATGTTCATAGACCCTTTTAGTACAGTAAAAAATATAAAGTATAATATCATAGAGCTTTGTATAACAGTATATTAAATAAATTATATATCATAGAGCGGGTTAGAAACAGTATAATAAATATAAATATAATATCATAAGTTTTTGTATTACAGTATAGTAAAATAAAACCTTATATTTTTTTTTAAGCTTTTTATTACTTATTTTAAAAACCTTAGGTTATCCCCACTCTCTTTCTCCTTTTTTTCCTTTAATTCCTTCCTCTTAAACCTTCCCCTTTATCCCTTCCTTTTCCCCCTCTTAGGGATCTCCCCTTTCCAGATTTTGGGGGTTTGGATGGGAAAACCCTTTTTTCCCCCGGCCCCGGAGGTCAGGTTGTGCTGGGCCAAATCCCACAGGAATTTGGAATTTCCCTGTTTGCCCTACTCCCGGGAAACGCATACTGCGGGGGGGGTTTTGGGGGGGGGAAAAAGAGGTAATTTAGAGAGGTAGAGAAGGGGGGGAAGAGGTAGGGGAAGGGGGAGAGATAGGTTAGGGTGGGAGTAGAGAGGGGGAGAGAGGGGGTGAAAGGAGGGGGGAAGGAGAGATCTTTCCCGGCTCTTTTCGCTCGACCCCCTTGCCCCAGTTTTTGGGGTTCCTCGAGCCCGCTCTCTTTTTCCGCCCGGCGGGGTTTTGCCCCTTCTTCCCCCTGCGGCGTAGCTCTCTTTCTTTTCCCTGTTCCTCTTTTCCCCTTTCCCTTCTGCGCTCGTTCTTTTTCCCCTTTTTCTCCCCTTGCGTTTCTTTCCCCGTTTTTTTTTGGGGCTTTTTTTTTCCCCCCCCTCTTTTCTTTCTTTCTTCCCCCTTTCCCTTATTTTTCCCCTTTTTTCCCTTTTTAATTAGGTTGTGAAAACCTCACTTTTCTTTCCCTTGTACTAAATTAGGTTTTTTTAACTCACTGCCCTTTTTAATTGTCTGATTATTTTTGTGAAACCTCATGCCCTTTAATATGTACTGATTGGGGGTTGTTTTCCCATCACTGTCTTTAATCAGGTCCTGATTTTTTGTGAAACCCTCACTGTCTTTAAATTCGGGTTTGGGTTTTGGGTAACACACTGTCTTTAATATGTCAAATAGGTTTTGTAACATCCCTTTTTAAATATTTTTACTGAGGGGGTTGGTAACATCACTGTTTTTTAAATATTACTTTTTTATTTTTTAAACTCATGTTTTTTTAATTTAAACTGTTAGGTTTGAAACCCCCCTGTCTTTAATTGTACTGATTGGTTGGGAAACCTCACTTTTCTTAATATGTCTGTTAGGTTGCGTAACATCACTGCCCTTATATGAACTGATTAGGTTGTGAAACCCTCACTGTCTTTAATATGTACTGATTAGTTTGTAACTCACTGTCTTTAATATGTACTGATTTTTTTGGGTAACATCACTGTCTTTAATATGTACTGATTAGGTTGGTACATCACTGTCTTTAATTGTACGGGATTAGGTTGTGTAACATCACTGTTTTTAAATATGTACTGATTGGGTTGTAACATCACTGTCTTTAATATGTACTGTTAGGTTGGAAACATCACTGTCTTTAATTTACTGATTGGGTTGCGTAACATCACTGTTTTTAAATTGTACTGATTAGGTTGGTAACATCACTGTCTTTAATATGTACTGATTAGTTGTGTACATCACTGTCTTTAATTGTACTGATTAGGTTGTGAAACCCTCACTGTCTTTAATTGTACTGATTAGGTTGTGTAACATCACTGCCCTTTAATTATGTATTGATTAAGTGTAACAACTGCCCTTTAATTGTACTGATTAGGTTGTGTAACATCACGTCTTTAATATGTACTGATTAGGTTGTGTAACATCACTGTCTTTAATATGTACTGATTAGGTTGCGTAACATCACTGTCTTTAATATGTACTGATTAGGTTGCGTAACATCACTGTCTTTAATATGTACTGATTAGGTTGCGTAACATCACTGTCTTTAATATGTACTGATTAGGTTGCGTAACATCACTGTCTTTAATATGTACTGATTAGGTTGTGTAACATCACTGTCTTTAATATGTACTGATTAGGTTGTGTAACATCACTGTCTTTAATATGTACTGATTAGGTTGTGTAACATCACTGTCTTTAATATGTAATGATTAGGTTGTGTAACATCACTGTCTTTAATATGTACTGATTAGGTTGTGTAACCTCACTGTCTTTAATATGTACTGATTAGGTTGTGTAACCTCACTGTCTTTAATATGTACTGATTAGGTTGTGTAACATCACTGTCTTTAATATGTACTGATTAGGTTGTGTAACATCACTGTCTTTAATATGTACTGATTAGGTTGTGTAACATCACTGTCTTTAATATGTACTGATTAGGTTGTGTAACATCACTGTCTTTAACGCGTACTGCAGTCATTGGGTCCTAACATTCAGATGATCAACGGCCACTAACCTGGAGTCTGCTTTCACCCTTTATTATTATTATTATATTACACTCAATCTGGTTTCATCCTGCCTGTCCAGACCAGGACCAGAGGAGAGGGACAGATTTAACAGGCCAAACGGGGAGAGAAGAGAGAAAATGAGAGAGGAGAGGATCGAGGAGGAGCAGTAGAACTATAGAACTTGAACCACTAGTTCCGTGAGGACTCAGGACCGGCAGGAATGCAGTGAGCCTTGGACAGTAACAATCTTGAGCAGATAACTTTGTAATAAGAGAGAGACAAGGCCAAGGGGAAGTGGAGAGGGGGAGGACGGGTGAGGAGAGGTGGGGGTTAGGCCGAGGGAAAGTGGAGAGGGGGAGGACGGGTGAGGAGAGGTGGGGGTTAGGCCAAGGCCCTCTCGTGATCTCAGATGCCATTTTTGAAAACTTTCCATTGGCTCAGTGAGGTTGAGGTGGTCCATTAGAGAGAGCAACGAAGGAGCAGAAAAACAAGGTCGTACTATCTAGGCTTGTCCTGGCTGAGTCATCTCTTCCAGGTCACCACACAAGGTCACACTATCTAGGCTTGTCCAAGGTCATATTATCTTGGCTGAGCCATCTCCACAGAGAGTCAGGACACCCGTTTAACGTCCCATCCGAAAGACGGCACCCTACACAGGGCAATGTCCCCAATCACTGCCCTGGGGAATTGGGATATTTTGGGGGGGACCAGAGGACAGAGTGCCTCCTACTGGCCCTCCAACACCACTTCCATCAGCATCTGGTCTCCCATCCAGGGACCTCCTACTGGCCCTCCAACACCACTTCCAGCAGCATCTGGTCTCCCATCCAGGGACCTCCTACTGGCCCTCCAACACCACTTCCAGCAGCATCTGGTCTCCCATCCAGGGACCTCCTACTGGCCCTCCAACACCACTTCCATCAGCATCTGGTCTCCCATCCAGGGACCTCCTACTGGCCCTCCAACACCACTTCCAGCAGGATCTGGTCTCCCATCCAGGGACCTCCTACTGGCCCTCCAACACCACTTCCATCAGCATCTGGTCTCCCATCCAGGGACCTCCTACTGGCCCTCCAACACCACTTCCAGCAGCATCTGGTCTCCCATCCAGGGACCCTCCTACTGGCCCTCCAACACCACTTCCATCAGCATCGGGTCTCCCATCCAGGGCCCCTCCTTTTCCCTCCAACACCATTTCCCCACAGCATCTGGTCCCCCTCCAGGGACCTCTTACGCCCCCCAACCCCTTCCAGCAGCATCGGGTCTCCCTCCGGGGACCTCCTCTGGCCCCCCAAACCCACTTCCATCACATCTGGCTCCCTCCAGGGCCCAAACCAGACCAACCCCTGCTTAGCTTCAGGGAAAGCCCAGGGGGATCAGGTGGAATGCTACTGGAAAATGGGAGAGGGGGTTTGTTTTAACGCCTGGGACTTTTTTGCTTTTTCTTTTAAAAAACTGCAAAAAATTGGGGGAGGGCTTTAATCCCAAAAACTCCAAAGGCCACAGCGAGACATGGTGGGGGTGGGTGGCCCGGTTTTTTTCAAAGGGGGGTTTCCATCCAAACCAAGTACCTTTTTTTTTGGGTTGGAAAACCCCTGGTGCCCGTTTGTTCAAGGCCAAAACCCCTCCCCGAAAGGAAAAATTTTTTTTTGGTTTTCCCCTAAATTTTTAAGGAAAAAAAAAAAGGGAATACTTTTTTCAGTAAAACCCAAATACCCCCAAACTTTAAATACCCCTAAAAATTTTTTGTGACCAATAGAAAAAATACAACACTAAAAAGTTTCATATTGTGTCCTAGTCACATCACACTCGTTTTCATATTGTGATCCATAGTCCCATACCACTAAAAAGCTTCATTTTGCCAATGTCAACATACAACACTATAGCTTCATATTGTGATCCAATCCACATCAACACAAGTTTCATATTGTGATCCATAGTCCCATAAAACACTAAGCTTCAATTGTGACCCCAATAGCCCACATACAACACTACAGCTTCATATTGTGATCCATGTAAACATAAAACCTACCTTCATATTGTGTCCAAGCCCACACAACTAAAAAGCTTCATATTGTATCCAATAGTCACATAAAAACCTAAGCTTCATTTGTGATCCAATGTCCCATACACATACAAGCTTCATATTGTGATCCAATAGTCAACATACAACACTACAGCTTCATATTGTGATCCAATAGTCAACATACAACACTACAGCTTCATATTGTGATCCAATAGTCCACATAAAACACTACGTTCTTTGTATCCAATACCCCACACAACACTAAAGCTTCATTTGGATCCATACCCATACAACACTACATTTCATATTGTGATCCCTTTTCCACATAAACCCTAAGTTTCTATTGTTCCAATAGTCCACAAAAACATACGTTCATTTGTGATCCAATGTCCCATAACCCCAAAAAGCTATTTGTGACCCAATAGTCAACATACAACACTATATTTATATTGTGTCCAATAGTAAACATACAAACACAAAAGCTTCATTTTGGGGACCCAAATAGTCCAAAACACAACACCAGCTTCATTTTGTATAAAATAGTCAACTAAAACCTTAGCTTCTATTGTGATCCAATAGTCCACATACAACACTATAGCTTCATATTGTGATCCAATAGTCAACATACAACACTACAGCTTCATATTGTGATCCAATATCACTACACACACAGCTTCAATTTTTACCCAAAAGTAAACTCCCAAAAATTTCCCAGCTTTCATATTGTGACCATATCAACTAAAACCATAGCTTCATTTGTGACCCAATAGTCAAATACAACACACATTTCTATTGTGACCCAATGCAACTACAACACTACAGCTTCATATTGTGATCCAAAGTCCCTACAACACCCCTTTCATTGTGATCCATAGCCCCCAAAACCCAACACCAAACACTTCATATTGTACCCAAAATAGCCATAAAAAGACTTTTGAAAATAACGGTTTGGGGACGGGGGTTGTAAAGGGGCCGGCTACCAGAGGATCCTCTCCCACATTTCCCCAAACCCACTCATACCCCCCTGATTACCATAAACGCCACGAAAAGGGGAGAAAGGGGGAGAGAGGAAAGAGGGGGAGGGGGGAAAGAAAGGGAAACGAAAAAAATTTTTTCCCCCGTTTTTCCCTTTTCTCTCTCGTTTTTTTGGGTTTTTCCTTTTTTCCCTCGGCCTCTTAGTTTCCTTTTTTCCCCCCCTTTTTTTTTGCTCGTCCCCCTTTTCTCCCCCCTTTCTCCCCCGGCCTCCCCTCCCCCTCTCTCTCCCCGCCCCGCCCCCCCCGCCCTTCCCCCCCCCCCCCCCCTTTTTTTTTTTTCCCCCCCCCCCTTTTCCCCCTCTGGGCCCCCCCCCCCCCCCCCCCGGCCGGTAAAAAAGGGGGTTAACAAATTCCCAAAAAAAAGCTCAAAGGTAAAAAAGCAAAAAACCCAAGCAAAAGATGCGAAGTGGGGGGGTGGGGAGTTATTTCCTCCATTACAAACACACCCCAAAACTAGCCTCACAGGGGGAACCTTGCTTTCAATAGGAAGAACTTCCAGATTAAATGTAGCATTTTTTGTCTTGGAGTTCTTGGATCCGTGTGGTTTTAGTTGTGTGTTTGTGTGGTGTTTTGTTGTGTATTGTGTGTGTGTTTTTTGTGTTTGTGTGTGTTATTTTTGGTTGTTTTTTGTTTTTTGTGTGTATTAATGTGTTGTTTTTTTTGGTTTGTTGTTGTTTTTGTTTTTGTTTTTTTTTTTGGGTGTGTTTGTTGTGTTTTTTTTTTGGGGTTTTTGGTGTTTTTTTTTTTTTTTTTTTTTGGGTTTTTTTTTGTGTGTTTTTTTTTTTTTTTTTTGTTGTTTTTTTTTTTTTTTTTTTTTTTTTTTTTTTTTCTTTTGTTTTTTTTTTGTTTCTTTTTTTTTTCTTTTTTTTTTTTTTGGTGTTTTTTTCTTTTTTTCTTTTTTTTTTTTTCTTCTTTTTTTTTTTTCTTTTTGGGTTTCTTTTTTTTTTTGCTTTTTTTTTTTCTTTTTTTTTCTTTTTTTTTTCCTTTTTTTTTTCTTCTTTTTTTTTTTTTCCTTTTTTTTTTCTTTTTTTTTTTTTTTTTTTTCTTCTTTTTTTTTTTCTTCTTTTTTTTTTGTTTTTCTTTTTTTTTTTTTCTTTTTTTTTGTTTGGGTGTGGGTTTGTGTTTTTTATGTGGTGTTATTGTGTGTTTTCCCTCTCCCACCCCCCTCCGTTATAAAGCGAGGCTCTTGGAAAGGACGGAGCCCAGCGTCTGTGAGGGGTCTGTTCTCACTAGCCCGCACTGCGGATCAACCCCATGAAACCCCAGCTCGACCCCATTTTCCCTTTAGAGGAGGGGAACAGAAAAACCCGGAGGATTGGTTAGGACAAAGCATTTAGATAGAAACGTAGCCTGCCCCTGTTCCTGGAAAGAGGGAGGGGAAAAGTTTTTTGGGGGTTCCTTTTTAAAAGGGGGGAATTTTTTTTAAAAAATGGGGGGTTTTTTTAATGGGGGGGGGGAAGGGGGGGGGTTTTTTTTTTTTTTTTTTTTTTTTTTTTTTCTTATTTTTTTTTTTTTTTTTTTTGGGGGGAAGGGGGGAAAAAAAAAAAACTTTTTTTTTTTTTTTTTTTTTTTTTCCCCAAGATTTTTTTCAAAAAAATCGGTGTTTTTTTCTGCTTTTAGTTTGGGCCCGTTGTTTTTTTAAATTTGGAAATTAGTGTAAATGTTTTTTAGGTGGGGAAAAGGGAAGGGGGGGTTGGTTTTGGGGAAAAAAGGGATTTTTTTAAAAGGGGTGTGTTGTTTTTGGAAAGGGGGGGGGATAGGAGGGGGATTTTTAAATTTTTTCTTAAAAAGGGTTTTGGGTTTTAAAATTTTTATTAATTTGGGTTTTGGTTTTTAAAAAGGGGTTTGTGTATTATTTTTTTTTTAAGGGGTTGTTTTTTAATTGGGGGGGGTCTATTGGGGTGTATATTTCCCCCTTTTTTAAGGGGGTTTGTTTTAAAATTTTTTTTCGGGTTGTTTTAAAATTTTTTAAAAGGTTTTGGGGGATTATTTTTAAAATTGGGGTTGTATTATTCCCTTTAAAGGGGTGTTTTTAAAAGTTTTTAAAAAAAAGGGGGGGGGATTATTAATTTTTTATTAAGGGTTTGGGTATTTTTGGGGTTATTAAAAGGGGGTCTGTTTTAAAATTTTTTAAAAAGGGGTCGTAAAAATTTTTGGGGGGGGGTTTGTTTAAAATTATTTTTGTAGGGGTTTTAAAAAGGGGGTGGTTGAATATTTTGGAAAATTAAAAGGGTTGTTTTTGTTTTTAAGGGTTGTTTTATTATTTTAAAAACATATTTAAAATTCCCTACTTATAACGGAGGATTTAAAACCCAATTTGGGGGATGAAAAAAATTCCCTACCCGGGGTACTGTATAAATAACCCTTTTTCCAGGTCCCCATTTTTAAAAAAGGGAAAAAAGGTAGGATTTAAAATTTTAAGGAAACGGTTACCTGTTCCTTTATAAAGGGGGTAAACTGATATTTTAAATCCCCTACTATAACGGGTTTATGATTTATAATATACCAACTTAACAGGTACGGGAATATAATATACCCTACATAACGGGGTACTGATAATAATATCCCCTACTATAAGGGGGTACTATAAAAATTTTCCCCTTTAATAAAACGGGTAGGATAAAATTTAACCCTACTATAAGGGGTACTGAAATTAATATCCCTACTATCAAGGGTACGAAAATAATTACCCTACTTTTAACAGGTATGAAAAATATACCCTACAAACGGGGGTACTGAAAATAAATCCCCCCTTAATAAAAGGGGGGTACGATATATAATAACCCTATTTAAAAAGGTTTTAGATATTTAAAAACCAAACTAAAACGGGTACTATATATAAAATCCCTCATAACGGGTACTGAGTTAATTCCCCTACTAAACAGGTACGGCATTTTAATTTTACCCTACTAAAAACGGGTTTAGTTTATATAATTTACCCTACAAAAACGGGTACTGGATATAAAAAACCCACAAAAGGGGGTTTAACTGTTTAATAAATACCCTACTATAACGGGTACTGATATATTTAATATACCCTACTATAACAGGTACTGATATATAATATACCCTACTAAAAGGGGGGTTATTGATTTTATAATATACCCTATTTATAACGGGTTTAGGATAGAAATTTTACCCTACTATAAAGGGTCCTGATATATAATTTTACCCACTATAAGGGGGTACTGATATAAATATACCCTATTTAAAAACCGGGTAGAAAAATATACCCTACTATAACGGGGGTTATTTTTATAAATAAAACCCTAATTAAAAGGGGGAAAATAATTTAAATATACCCTACTTTTAAAGGTACTGATAATAATATCCCCTAAAAAAAACGGGGTATGATAATAAATACCCTACAAAACGGGAAAGGGATTTTAAAAATATACCCTTTATAAGGGTTTCCCGTTTATATAATTCCCCTACATAACGGGTATGATAAATAAAAAACCCTACTATAACGGGTATGATATAAAAATATCCCCTACTATAACGGGAAATGTATTTTAATATACCCTTAAAAACGGGTCTATATAAATATACCCTTAAAAAAGGGTAGATTTAAAAATCCCAAACTAAAGGGGGGTTTACTGATAATAAAAAAAACCCTACTATAACGGGTCTAAATATTAATAACCCACATAACGGGTACGATAATAAATACCTATATAAAGGGACTGTATTTTAATATCCCCTACTAAAACGGGTAGAAAATTAAAGCCCCTACAAAACAGGAATGATATATAATATACCCTACTAAAAGGGTTACTGATATATAAAACCCGACAAACGGGTTGATATATAATAAAACCTACTTAAGGGTACTTTTTATAAAATATACCCTACAAAAAGGGTACGGAATAAAAAATTCCCCTCTTTAAAAGGGGGTTTACGGTAATAATATACCCTACAGACGGTACTTGATATATAATATTAAACCCCCTAAAACAGGTCCGGGATAGAAATATCCCCCTACTATAAGGGTTATAAAAAAAATTTTATCCCCTACAAAACGGGTACTGAAAATTTTAATATACCCACTAAAAAGGGTACGGATATAAAATACCCACTAAAAAGGGTTTGGATATAAATATACCCTACATCCCGGGAAACTGAAAATTTTAAATTTTACCCTACTAAAAGGGGTACTAATATAATATCCCCTACTATAAGGGGGGACTGATATATAATATCCCTATTTAAAAGGGGGTTTACTATAAAAATATCCCCCTACAAAGGGTATTTGAAAATTTTAATATACCCCCAGGAATAATAATAATAAAATTTATTTAAAAACGGGTAATTTTAAAAATCCCTTTTTGGGATTGGAAAAATTCCCTTAAAAGGGTTTTTAAATTTCCCTTTCAAAACGGGCCTGAAATAATCCCCTTCTCCGGAAGAAAAAATTTTTCCCAAAAACAGGGAAAATAAAACATCTAAGGGTTTAAAGGAAAATTCCCCAACAAACTCTGGAAAATTTAAAAAAAGGAACGGGTAAACAAACATCAGGGGGGGGTTAAAAAACCCCAGTTTCGGGAGAAAAAATCCTTTTAAAAGGGGGGGTTAAAAAAACCATTAAGGAACGAACAATTCCTTAAACGGAGGTTAAAAAGGGCCCCCGTTAAAAAAGGGGACGAAAATTTTCCCTTAAAACGGAATTTAAAAAACAGGGGTAAGAAGACATTTAAAAAGGGGGGGAAAAGGAAAAAATTCCCAAAAAACTTTCCTAATTAAAACCCCATTCGGGAGAAGAAAATCCCTTAAAAGGGGTTTAAAAAAAAAAGGGTAAAAGAAAAACCCCTCATTTTTGGAACGGGCCCCCGGAAAAAAATTTTCCTTTTTAACATTAAAGGGTTAAAAACTTTTTTACGACCAAATTCCGGAAATCTAAAAAACAATTAAAAGGGAACCCCTTTTTGGGAGGGGGTGGAAAAGGGCCAGGGGAGAGGACACCCCTAGGGGGATTGGGGTTGTAAAAGGGAAAAAAGGGGTTCCCCAGACATAAAAAAACCTTAAATGGAAAAAACCAATTAAAGGAAAAAATTCAAAGAAAACCGGGAGTTGGGGTTAAAGGAAAATGGTCAAGAAAAAAACATCTGGGCCTTTTTAAAAGGAAAGACATGCGGGGGAAAATGGAAGGCTTTTTTCAAAGGGAAAAACCCTTAAAAAAAAAGGGGGGGGTGGCGTGGTCAGAAAAAAGTCCCTAAGGGGGTTGGGAAAAGGGGTCAGGGGCGAACATCCCTTACGGGGTTAACGGACTCGTCAAAAAAACTTTTGGGGAAAATTTTTGAAAAAAATGGAGAGGAAGAACACCGGGGGGGGGTTTAAAAAGGGGGGAAAGGGGGAAGAACAGGAGGGGGTTTTAAAGGGGAAAAGGAAAGGGGGGAGAAAGGAGAGGGGAAAGGAAAACGGGGAGAAAAGGGGTTTTTAGAGGGGGGGGAAAAGGGAAAAGGGAGAGAAGGAAACCGGAGGGGGGAAAGGAACGGGGCGAAAGAAGAAAGGGGACGGGGGGGGAAAGGAAAGGGGGGAGAAAAAAAACGGAAAAGGGGAAAAAAAAAGGGGAACAACAAAGAAGAGAAGGGGGGAAAAACGGGGGGGGAAAAAAAACCCAAAGGGGGGGGAAAGACGGGGGGGTTGGGAAGGAACAGGGCAAGCAAAAAAAAAGGTAGGGGGGACAGAAAAAGTCGGGGAGGGGGAAAAGGGGGGGCGAAATTTAATAGAGAGGGGAGAAGAGGAAAAGAAAAAGGGGAGAGGAGGGGGGAGCAGGGGGCGGGGGGGGGAGAGGGGGAGAGGGGGAAGAGCGGGAAAAGGGGGGAAGAGAGGGGGGAAAAAGAGGGGGGAGAGGGAGAGGGGAGAGAGAGGGGGGAAAAAGGGTGAAGAGGGGGAGAGAGGGAGGGGGGGAGGAGAGGGGGGGGGGGGGGAAGAGAGGGGTGGGAGGGGGAGGAGGGGGGGAGAGAGGGGGGGGAAGGGAGAGGGAAAAGGGGGAAAAGAGAGGAGGGGGAGGAGAGGGGGGAGAAAAAGGGGGGGGGGGGGGGGGAGGGGAGAGAGGGTGGGGAGGAGAGGGGGGGAGGAGGGGGGAGGGAGAGGGGAGAGAGAGAGGGGAGAGAGGGGGAGGGGGAGAGAGAGAGGGGAGAGGGGGAAAAGGGGAGAAGGGGGAAAAAAGGGGAAGGGGGAGGGGGAAGAGAGAGGGGAGGAAAGGGGGGGAGAGGGGGGGGGAGGGAGGGGGGGGAGAGAGAGGGGAGAGAGAAAGGGGGGGGAGAGAGAAAGGGGGGGAGGAGGGGGAGAGGGGGGAGGAGGGGGAGAGGGGAGGGGGGAGGGGGAGGGGAAGAGAGAGGGGGGGGAAGAGGGGAGAGAGGGGGGGAGGAGGGGGAGAGAGAGGGGGGGGGGATGGGAGAGGGGGAGAGGGGAGGGGGGGGAGAGAGGGGGGAAGGGGGGGACGAGAGGGGGGGAGAGAGAGGGGGGGGGAGAGGGGGAGAGAGAGGGGGGGGGAGGGGGGGGAGAGGAGAGGGGGAGGGGTGAAAAGGGGGAAGAGAGAGGGGGAGAGAGGGGGGGAAAAGGGGAGAAAAGGGGGGGAAAAAGAGGGGAGAGAAAGGGGGAGGAAAAAGGGAGAGGAGAGGGGAGAGAGGGGAAGAAAGGGGAGGGAGAAAAAGGGGGAGGAGAGAGGGGCGAGAAGGGGAGGGGAGGGGAGAGAGAGAGGGGGGGGGGAGAGGGGGGGAGAGAGGGGGGGGAAAAGGGGGGTTTTGGTTAAAAGAGAGAAGGGGGGAGAGGGGGGAGGGGGGGAAAAGAGAGGGGGGAAAGAGAGAGGGGGAGGGGGGAAGGAGAGGGGGAGAAAAGGAGGGGAGGAGAGGGGGGGAGAGGGGGGAGAGAGAGGGGGAGGAGAGGGGGGGGGGGAGGGGGGAGAGAAAGGGGAGAGAAAGGGGAGAGAGAGGGGGGAGGGGGGAAAAGAGGGGGGGAGAGGGAAGAGGGGGGAGAGGGGGGAGGAGAGAGGGGGGAGAGAGGGGGGGAGAGGGGGGAATGAGGGGGGGAGAGGGGGGAAGAGAGAGGGGAAAAGAGGGGAGAGGGGAGAGGAGGGTGAAGAGAGGGGGGGAGAGGGGGGAGGGGGGAGAGGGGGGGGAATAGAGAGATTTTTGGGGGAAAGGGGGGGGAAGGGGGGAGGGGGGGGAAAGAGGGGGCCCCCGGGAGAGGGGGGGGGGAGGGGGGGAGAGGGGAGAAAAAGGGGAGAGAGGGGGAAAGAGGGGGGAAAAAGAGGGGGGAGGAGAGGGGAAGAGGAGGGGGGGAGAGGGGAGGGGGAAGGGGGGAAAGGGGGGTGAGAGAGAGAGGGGAGGGAGGGGGGGGGGGGGAGAGGAGCGGGGAGAGAGGGTTTTTAAGAGAGGGAGAGGGGAGGGGGGAAAGAGAGGGGGGAGAGGGGGTTAAGAGAGGGAGAAGAGGGGAGAGAGGGGGGAAAAGGGGGGAGAGGGGGGAAGAGGGGGGGGGAAAAGGAGGAGAGGGGGGGGAGAGAGAGGGGGGAGAGAGGGGGGGAGGAGGGGGGGAGGGGGGAGGAGGGGGGGGGGGGAGAAAACCCGGAGAGGGGGGGAGAAAGGGGGAGGAGAGGGGAGGGGGGAAAAGAGGGGGAGGGGAGAGAGGGGGGAGAGGGGGAGGAGGGGGAGAGAGGGGGGGGGGGGAGGGAGAGAGAGAGGGGGAGAGGGGGGGGAAGAGAGGGAGAGGGGGGAGAAGAGAGAGGGGGGAGGGGGGGGGTGGGAGGAGAGGGGGAGGAGAGGGTGAGAAAAGGGAGAGAGAGGGGGCCAGGGGGGGGGAAAAGAGGGGGAAGGAGGGGAGGGGGAGGGGGGGGAGGAGAGGGGGGAGAGAGGAGAGAGAGGGGGGGAGGGAGAGGGGGAGGGGGGGGAGAAAAGAGGGGAAGGGGAGGGGGGAAGGGGGAGAGAGAGAGGGGGAGAGAGGGGGGGAGAGGGGAGAGGGAAAGAGGGGGGAGAGGGGAGAGGGGGGGCAGGGGGAGGGGGGGATGGGGAGAGAGGGGGAGAGGGGGGAGAAGGGGAGAGAGGGGGGGAGGGAGAGAGAGAGGGGAGAGAGGGGGAGAGGGAGGGGGAGAGAGGGAGAGGGGGGGAGGGGGGGAGGGGGAGAGAGGGGGAGAAGAGGGGGGAGGGGGGGGGGAGAGGGCGGGAGGGGGAGGGGGGGAGAGGGGGGAGGGGGTTTTAAAAAAGGAGAGAGAGGGTGAGGGGGGAGCGGGGGGGAGAGGGGGTTTAGAGGGGGAGAGAGGCGAGAGGGGTTAGGGGAGAGGGGGGAGGAGGGGTTTAGAGAGAGGGGGGGGGAGAAAGAGGGGAGAGAGAGGGGGGGAGGGAGAGAGAGGAGAGGAGAGGGGGAGGGGAGAGAGAGAGGGGGGGGAGAGAGGGTAGAGAGATGGGAGAGAGAGGGTTTAGAGGGGGGGGGGAGAGGGGGAGAGAGTAGAGAGAGGGGAGAGAGGGGGGGGAGAGGGAAGGGGGAGGGGGGAGAGAGAGGTGAGGAGAGGGGGGGGAGAGGGGGGGGAAGAGCGAGGGGGGGGAAAAGGGGAGAGGGGGGGGAGAGGGGGGGGAGAGAGAGGGGGGAGGGAGGAGGAGGGGGGAGAGAGGGGAGAGAGGAGGGGGAAAAGGGGGGAGAGAGGGGGGGGAGAGAGGGGGGAGAGGGGGGGAAGGGGGGGGAGGGGGAGAGGGGGGGGGGAAAAGAGGGGGGAAGAGAGGGGAGAGAGGAGGGAGGGGAGGGGGGGTTTTAGGAGGGGGTTTGTATAGAGAGAGAGGGAGGGGAGGGGCCCAGCGAGGGGGGAGACGGGGGGTTAGAGAGAGGGGGGAAAGAGGGTGTATAGAGGGGGAAAGAGAGAGGGGGAGAGAGAGAGGGGGAGGGGGAGAGAGGGGAGAGGGGGAGAGAGGGGAGGGGGAGGGGGGTGAGGGGAGAGGAGAGAGGGAGAGGGGGTGGGGAGAGAGGGGGGAAAGAGAGGGGGAGGGGGAGAGAGGGTGTATAGAGAGGGGAGGGGGGAGGGAGAGAGAGAGGGGGGGGGGGAGAGGAGATTTTAAAGCCAAGTGATGATCATCCTGTAGGTCTATATAGGGGAAAAGCCTTTTGAGGGTTTTAAATCCTGAAGGTCTTTATAGGGGTTTAAAACCCCATAGTGATGTATCATCCTGTGGTTATTTTTAGGGGTTTCCCCCATAGTGATGATCTTTCCTGTGGGGTCTATATGTGGAAAGCCATAGTGAGTATCACCCGGGTGGGTTTGTTTTAAGTGGTAAAGCCATGTGAGGTTTTCATCCGGGTAGGTATATAGTGGAAAAACCCGGGGGCAGTATAATCTGTAGGTCAATTGTAGTAAAGCCATAGTGATGTATCATCCTGTAGGTCTATATAGTGGAAAAGCCTATTTGATTATCTTTCCGGTGGTTTATATAGTGGAAAGCCATAGTGTTTGTAAAATCGGTGGGGTTCCCCATGTATTTAAACCCCTAGTGGTTATCAGGTAGGTCTATATAGTGGTGGAAAGCCATAGTGATGTATACCCGGGAGGTTTATAGTGGTAAACCCCTAGGGGGGGGAATCATCCTGTAGGTTAAGGGGGAAAGCCTAGTGATGTATCCCCTTTAGGTCTTATAGGGGTTAAACCCCTTTAGTGATGAAATCATGTAGGTTACAGGGTATTTAAAGCCTAGGGATGTATCATCCTGAAAGGTTTATAGGGGTTAAAACCCCCAAGTGATGTATAACCCTGTAGGTTTTTATAGGGGTTAAACCCCAATAGGGGGGGGATAATCCTGTGGTCTATATAGTGGAAAACCCCATGTGAGTATCACCCTGGGGTTTCTAATAGTGGAAAACCCCTTTAGTGATGTATCCCCTGTAGGTTTTTATGGTTTAAAGGGCCCTTTATTTTTTTTGAGGTATCATCCTGTAGGTCTTTTAAGGGGTAAAGCCTAGTGATGTATCATCCGGTAGGTTATATAGTGGAAAAAGCCATAGTGATGTATCCCCGTAGGTTAAAGGGGAAAAAGGCCCATGTGATGTATATTGTGGGGTTATTTAGTGGAAAAAGCCATAGTGAGTTTAATCCTGTAGGTTAGGGGGAAAAGGGAAAGCCATGGAGGTACTCCGGAAGTCAAATTTTTAGAAAAGCCATAGTGATGTTTTACCTGTAGGTCATATAGGGGTTTAAACCCCATAGGGATGTCACCCCTGTGGGTTTAATGTGGTAAAGAAATATTTGATTATACCCTTTTTGGGCCTTTATAGTGGTAAAGCCAAGGGGTGTATATCCTGTGGTAACATTGTGTAAACCCTAGGGGAGTATATCCGTGGGTTTAATAGGGGTAAAGCCATAGTGATGTTCATCCGTGGTTTCTTATATAGGGTTTTAAACCCCATAGGGGGTGATTCCTGTGGGGCCTACATTGTATTAAAAACATGGGGATGTATAACCCCGGTGGGGTTTTTATTTTATTTTTTTAAACCCATGGGTGATGTATCATCCTGTAGGTCTAATGGGGTTTTAAACCCTGGGGATGTATCATCCTTTTGGTCTTTAAGTGGTAAAGCCATAGTGATGTATCACTGAGGCCCTAGATAGGGGAAAAAACCATAGTGATGATCACCCTTGGGTCATATAGGGGTTTAAAGGCCCATAGTGAGTTACCTGTGGGTTTAAAAAATGTGGAAAAGGGCCATGGGAGTATCACCCGTGATCTAAAAGGGTTTTTTAAAGCCTTTGGGGTGGATGTACATCCTGTGGTCAAAATTTTGTGGGTAAAGCCATAGGGATGTATCCTGAGGTTTCCATAGGGGTAAAGCCATAGTGATGTATCATCCTGTGGGTTATATAGAAAGAAAGAAATGTGAGTATAACCCTGTGGGTTTTATATAGTGGTAAAGCCATAGTGATGTTTTTCCCCGGGTCAAAAGTGGTAAACCCCAAGGAGTTACCCTTGTGGGTCTAATATTTATTTAAACCAAAGTGAGTTTCACCCGGGTAGGTCTATATAGTGGTAAAGCCATAGTGATGTATCATCCTGTAGGTTATATAGGGGGAAAAAGGGCCCCCTATTTGATGAATAAACCGTAGGTCATTAGTGGGTTAAACCCTAGTGAGTATAACCCGTAGGTCTATATGTATTTAAAGCCTTTTAGTGATGTAAACCCTTTTAGGTCTTTTATAGGGGTTTAAACCCCTTAGGGGATGTTTTCACCGGTAGGCCTATATAGTAGAAAAACCCATAGGTGTACATCTGTGGGGTCTATATAGTAGAAAAAAGCCTATATGTATCATCCTGGGTTTCTAATAGTAGTAAACCATTTTGATGTTCACCCTGTGGGCTAATAGGGGTTTTAAAAGGGCCCTAGTGATGTATATCCGTAGGTCAATAGTGGAAAAGGGCCAAAAGTGAGGGTTTTTTTCCATCCCTAGGGTGAAAGGGGAAATTTTGGGTGTTGATCCCCCAAACAAGAAAGTGCCCTGCCCGCAGTGAACCGAAATTTTAAAATCATTTTCCTATTGAAAAAGAGGAGTTCTAACTCTAGTCTGGCCAGAAAACCCCACCCCCTAAGGGGGTTTTAGGCAGTTACAAAACAAATTCCCGGGAAAAGGTCAGAGCTAGTTGTGCTAACTAACTAACCCAATTTATTCAGGTCAATAACCTAGCTAGTGACCTGAAGTCTCCTATTGGCCAGGACAACACAGATAAATACATTGAGAGCTCATTGTAGACAGAAGCCAGGTTCGAATATAACTTCCTGAATTGACTGAACGAGTGTGCTTGCATTAAAGACCTTCGCTTGAAAATGAGAAAAAACTAAAGATGTTTGGTGCAGTATCAGTGAATTCTTTTTCATGAAAATGAGTCGTCTCTCGTTGAATGACAACAAAGACTTTATTGAAGAATCCCTACTGTTGACCAATCACTGACGAAGGGGCGTAGACTTTGGCTCCAAACTTCGGCTTGCCTCCAGAAAAAATGTTATGTGCCCGAAACATAGATGTCTCTCTTGGTTAAGAATGACATGGCTCTCACTGACTGACTGACCAAACAACCCTCATCCTTTACCCCTGTCCCTGACTGACCAACCCTAACCCACTGACCTCCGACCAACCCTAACCCACTGACCTCTGACCAACCCTAACCCACTGACCTCTGACCAACCCTAACCCACTGACCTCTGACTGACCAACCCTAACCCACTGACCTCCGACCAACCCTAACCCACTGACCTCTGACCAACCCTAACCCACTGACCTCTGACCAACCCTAACCCACTGACCTCTGACTGACCAACCCTAACCCACTGACCTCTGACCAACCCTAACCCACTGACCTCTGACCAACCCTAACCCACTGACCTCTGACTGACCAACCCTAACCCACTGACCTCTGACCAACCCTAACCCACTGACCTCTGACTGACCAACCCTAACCCACTGACCTCTGACCAACCCTAACCCACTGACCTCTGACTGACCCTAACCCACTGACCTCTGACTGACCAACCCTAACCCACTGACCTCTGACCAACCCTAACCCACTGACCTCTGACCAACCCTAACCCACTGACCTCTGACCAACCCTAACCTACTGACCTCTGACCAACCCTAACCCACTGACCTCTGACCAACCCTAACCCACTGACCTCTGACCAACCCTAACCCACTGACCTCTGACCAACCCTAACCCACTGACCTCTGACCAACCCTAACCACTGACCTCTGACCAACCCTAACCCACTGACCTCTGACCAACCCTAACCTACTGACCTCTGACCAACTCTAACCCACTGACCTCTGACCAACCCTAACCCACTGACCTCTGACCAACCCTAACCCACTGACCTCTGACCAACCCTAACCCACTGACCTCTGACTGACTGACCAACCCTAACCCACTGACCTCTGACTGACCAACCCTAACCCACTGACCTCTGACCAACCCTAACCCACTGACCTCTGACCAACCCTAACCCACTGACCTCTGACCAACCCTAACCCACTGACCTCTGACTGACCAACCCTAACCCACTGACCTCTGACTGACCAACCCTAACCCACTGACCTCTGACCAACCAACCCTAACCCACTGACCTCTGACTGACCCTAACCCACTGACCTCTGACCAACCCTAACCCACTGACCTCTGACCAACCAACCCTAACCCACTGACCAACCCTAACCCACTGACCTCTGACTGACCCTAACCCACTGACCTCTGACTGACCAACCCTAACCCACTGACCTCTGACTGACCAACCCTAACCCACTGACCTCTGACCAACCAACCCTAACCCACTGACCTCTGACCAACCCTAACCCACTGACCTCTGACCAACCAACCCTAACCCACTGACCTCTGACCAACCCTAACCCACTGACCTCTGACTGACCAACCCTAACCCACTGACCTCTGACTGACTGACCAACCCTAACCCACTGACCTCTGACCAACCCTACAGACCTGACTGACCTACACTGACCTCTGACCAACCCTAACCCACTGACCTCTGACTGACCAACCCCTAACCCACTGACCTCTGCAACCTACCTGACTCGAGACCCTAACCCACTGACCTCTGACTGACCAACCCTAACCCACTGACCTCTGACAACAACACCTCGACCCAACCACCACCACTGACCTCTGACCACCCTAACCCACTGACCTCTGACCAACACCTAACCCACTGACCTCGAACCCTAACCCACTGACCTCTGAACCAACCTAACCCTGACCTCTGATGCTCACCTACCCACTACTCGACACCCTAACCTGACTTCGAGACAACCAACCATGACCTTACTGACCACCTAACCACTGAAACTCTAGAACTGGACTGACAACTCGTCAACCATAGGAGATGGACCAGACCCAGACCACTGATTGACCAACTATCCACGACTCGCAGGACCAGTAGGAGGATGGGAACAGATTATCCAGAACAGACTGCAGGTCAGGGGACAGAGGGGATGGGAAACAGATGATGGGCTACAGGACACATTGGAACAGACTATTCAGAACAGACTGTCAGGGGTCGTAGGGGATGGAACAGACTATTCAGAACAGACTGTCAGGGTCAGGGGATCCAGTAGGGGAGGATGGGAACAGACTGTCAGGGGATCCAGTAGGGGAGGATGGGAACAGACTATTCAGAACAGACTGTCAGGGTCAGGGGATCCAGTAGGGGAGGATGGGAACAGACTATTCAGAACAGACTGTCAGGGTCAGGGGATCCAGTAGGGGAGGATGGGAACAGACTATTCAGAACAGACTGTCAGGGTCAGGGGATCCATAGGGGGAGGAGGGAACAGACTATTTAGAACAGACTGTCAGGGTCA
>LR778284.1:747431-749931 GCA_902810595.1 Coregonus sp. 'balchen'
ACCAGTCAGTCCAACTCTCTGTCTCTGTAGACCAGTCAGTCCAATTCCTCTGTAGACCAGTCAGTCCAACTCTCTGTCTCTGTAGACCAGTCAGTCCAACTCTCTGTCTCTGTAGACCAGTCAGTCCAACTCTCTGTCTCTGTAGACCAGTCAGTCCAACTCTCTGTCTCTGTAGACCAGTCAGTCCAACTCTCTGTCTCTGTAGACCAGTCAGTCCAACTCTCCAGTCCCAGTTCATAACACATGAAACGAACCCCAACTTGAAGATTATTCTGTTGAATTTCTTACCCTAGGATTAAGAGTTGTATTTTATTTGTTATTTTTCAGATTGCAATGCACATGTTCATAAGAGTTGTAGAGAAAGCCTGCCTGTCTGTGCCAAGGTGGAAATGAAGGTAAGGAAAGAACCGTATTTACAACAGACTCTTTTCAGCCAATAGAATGAGGCGCATACAGGACATCATGTGACAGATATGTATTTACACTACTAAAGTACTGGATTGTTTTTCCTCCAGTTGCCCAAACAGCAGTTTGCGGTTCCAGATTCAGCCACCATTCCTGTTGTCACCCGAAGAACCAAACGAGAGTTAAAACGTGAGTCCATCTTAAATCTATTCAATACTCACACTGTTAGAATCAAGACCCACCACAGCCCTGTCCTGGTCCCAGATCTGCTGTTGTTCACCAGTTAGAATCAATCAATCAAATTTATAAAGCCCTTTTTACATCAGCAGATGTCACAAAGTGCTATACAGAAACCCAGCCTAAAACCCCAAATAGCAAGCAATGCAGATGTAGAAGCACGGTGGCTAGGAAAAACTCCCTAGAAAGGCAGAAACTTAGGAAGAAACTTAGAGAGGAACCAGGCTCTGAGGGGTGGCCAGTCCTCTTCTTGCTGTGCCGGGTGGAGATTATAACAGTACATGGCCATTAACGCCAGATTGTTCTCCAAGATGTTAAAACGTTCATAGATGACCAGCAGGGTCAAATAATAATCACAGTGGTTGTAGAGGTTGCAACAGGTCAGTACATCAGGAGTAAATGTCACTTGGCTTTTCATAGCTGAGCATTCAGAGATCGAGACAGCAGGTGAGGGAGAGAGAGAGAGAGCGAGAGAGAGACAGAGAGACAGAGGGAGAGTCAAAAACAGCAGATCCGGGACAAGGTACTGTAGCACGTCCAGTGAACAGGTCAGGGTTCCAAGGTACTGTAGCACGTCCAGTGAACAGGTCAGGGTTCCAAGGTACTGTAGCACGTCCAGTGAACAGGTCAGGGTTCCAAGGTACTGTAGCACGTCCAGTGAACAGGTCAGGGTTCCAAGGTACTGTAGCACGTCCAGTGAACAGGTCAGGGTTCCAAGGTACTGTAGCACGTCCAGTGAACAGGTCAGGGTTCCAAGGTACTGTAGCACGTCCAGTGAACAGGTCAGGGTTCCAAGGTACTGTAGCACGTCCAGTGAACAGGTCAGGGTTCCAAGGTACTGTAGCACGTCCGGTGAACAGGTCAGGGTTCCAAGGTACTGTAGCACGTCCAGTCAACAGGTCAGGGTTCCAAGGTACTGTAGCACGTCCGGTCAACAGGTCAGGGTTCCAAGGTACTGTAGCACGTCCAGTGAACAGGTCTGGGTTCCAAGGTACTGTAGCACGTCCAGTGAACAGGTCAGGGTTCCATAGCTGCAGGCAGAACAGTTGAAACTGGAGCAGCAGCACGACCAGGTGGACTGGGGACAGCCAGGAGTCATCAGGTCAGGTAGTCCTGAGGCATGGTCCTAGGGCTCAGGTCCTCCGGGAGGGGAGGGAGAGAGGTAGAGAGGGAGAGGACTGGGGACAGCCAGGAGTCATCAGGTGGACCGGGGACAGCCAGGAGTCATCAGGCCAGGTAGTCCTGAGGCATGGTCCTAGGGCTCAGGTCCTCCGGGAGGGGAGGGAGAGAGGGAGAGAGGGAGAGGACCGGGGACAGCCTGGAGTCATCAGGCCAGGTAGTCCTGAGGCATGGTCCTAGGGCTCAGGTCCTCCGGGAGGGGAGGGAGAGAGGGAGAGAGGGAGAGGACTGGGGGCAGCCAGGAGTCATCAGGCCAGGTAGTCCTGAGGCATGGTCCTAGGGCTCAGGTCCTCCGGGAGGGGAGGGAGAGAGGGAGAGAGGGAGAGGACTGGGGACAGCCAGGAGTCATCAGGCCAGGTAGTCCTGAGGCATGGTCCTAGGGCTCAGGTCCTCCGGGAGGGGAGGGAGAGAGTGTTCACAAGTTACAATACAATCCAAGTCTGCATCTCAATGCATCTCATCTGTTCCCTATAGTGCCCTACAGGGCTTTGGTCATCATTAGTCCCTATAGTGCCCTGCAGGGCTTTGGTCATAATTAGTGCACTATGTAGGGATTAGGGTGCCATGTGGGACGTATCCCAATACTAACCTACCACATCCCTCTCCTAATGCTGTCCCTCTCTTATGACATCACAGCGGCTGCGTCGCGGGAGCGGCCCTGGTCAGCCATCTTGTCTCC
>LR778284.1:754931-854955 GCA_902810595.1 Coregonus sp. 'balchen'
ACAATGAAAATACTACCCCCCTCATTTTTACAATACACCCCCCTATTATTACAATTAATTACTACCCCCCTTCTAACAAGAATACTCCCTCATCTAGGTTACAAAAAAACTTCCCCCCCTATCTGGGGTTTCAAAGAACACTACCCCCTATTTTTTACCAAAAGAACTACTACCCCTTATCTAGTTAAAATGACTACTACCCCTCTATTAGGTTTCGACACACCCCTCTATCTGGGTACAATAAAATACACCCCCATTTACCCCTGATCCTCCCCCAACTTAAACCCCCCCCTCTCCCGTATCTTTCCCCCCCCTAACCTTAACCCCCTCTCTCCCTGTTCCCTTTCCCCCCTCCTAACCTTAACCCCCTCTCTCCCTGTATCCCCCTCCTAACCTTAACCCCTTCTTCCTGTACCCCCCCCCTAACCTTAAACCCCCCTCTCCCCGTTCTCACCCCCCCTAAAACCTTTAAACCCCCTTTCTCCCGGTTTCTCACCCCCCTAACCTTTAACCCCCCCCTCCCCGTATCTCCCCCTCCACCTGAACCCCCCCCTTTCCCCGACCCCCCCTACCAAACCCCCCCCCCGGGCCACCCCCAAACCAACCCCCCCCCCACCCCCCCCCCCCCAAAACCAACCCCTCTCTCCCGGGGCCCCCCCAACCAACCCCCCCCCCTGTTTCCCCTCCACCTTTAACCCCCTCCCCTGTTCTCCCCCCCCCTAACCCAACCCCTCCCCCTGTATCCCCCCCTAACCTTTAAACCCCCCCTCTCCCGGATCCCCCCCCCAACCTGAACCCTTCCTCCCTTTTTCACCCCCCCAAACCTTTAATTCCTTTGTACCCCCCCCCTATTTAAAAAAATCCTGGGGACCCCCCCTAACCTTAAAATCCTCCCGGGACCCCCCCCCTAACCTTAAATCTTCCCCCTTACCCCCCAAAAAAGAAATCCCCTTTGGGTGAAAACCCCCCAACCACCCCCCCCATTCCCCCCCAAACCCCACCCCCCCCCGGGCCCCCCCCAAAAACCCCCCCGCCCGACCCCCCAAAACCTAACCCCCCCCCCCTGATCCCCCCAAAAAAAAATTTTTTTTATTTTTTGAAAAATTTTGTTCCCCCCAAAATCTCTGTTTCCCCCAACCTTTAACCCCCCCCGGGCCCCCCCCAACCGAAAACCCCCCCCCTGTATTCCCCCCCCAAACCCAAAACCCCCCCCGTACCCCCCCCAAAATTTAACCCCCCCCCGACCCCCCCCAAAATTAAAATTTTCCCCCTTTTTTAAAATTAACCCCCCCTTTCCCTGTATTCCCCCCAACCGACCCTTTCCCTTCTCCCCTTTTACCCCCCCTTCCCTCCCAACTTAAACCCCTTTTCCCCCCTTATCTCCCCCCCCAACCTTAACCCCCCTCTCCCTGTATCTTTCCCCCCCCAACCTTCCCCCCCCCCTCCCTGTCCCCCCCCCCCCCCAACCTTAAACCCCCCCCCCCTTCCCTGTATCTCTCCCCTCCAAAAACCTTTAACCCCCCCTTTTCCCCGACCCCCCCCCCCCTCCCCCCCTTAACCCCCTCCCCCCTTTCCTAACTTAACCCCTTTTTCCCTGTACCCCCTCCTCCTTAACCCCCCTCTTCCCCCTAAAACCCTTAAACCCCTTTCCCCTGTACCTCCCTCCTACCCTTTACCCCCTGCCCCTTCTCACCCTCCTAAAAAAACCCCCCCCCCCCAACCCCCTTTTCCCCCCCAACCACCCCCCCCCCCTGATCCCCCCTAACCAACCCCCCCCCCTGATTTTCCCCCCAAATTAACCCCCCCCTCCCCTGTATCTCCCCCCCCTAACCTTAACCCCCTCTCTCCCCGTATCCCCCCCAACCTTAACCCCCTCCCCCCCTTACCCCCCCCCCCCCTTAAAACCCCCCCTTAAACTCCCTCCCCCAACCTTAACCCCCCCCTCCCCTGTACCCCCCCTAACTTAACCCCTCTCTCCCGACCCCCCCTCCTAAACCTTCAACCCCCCCCCCTCCCATCTCCCCCTCCAACCACCCCCTCTTCCCTGTACCCCCCCCTAAATTAACCCCCCCTTCCCCCGTACCCCCCCCCCCCCCTAACCTTTTAACCCCCCCCTTTTTACCCCCCCAACCAAAAACCCCCCCCCCGACCCCCCCAAAAAATTAAACCCCCCCCTAAAAACCCCCCCCCCAACCAAAAAACCCCCCCCCCTGTATTCCCCTCCTAACCTAAAAACCCCCCCTTCCGTATCCCCCTCCTAACCTTAACCCCCCCCCCCTTTCCCCCCCCCTAACCCAAAACCCCCCTTTCCCTGACTAAACCCTCCTAAAACCACCCCCCCTCCCCCCCTTTTTTCCCCCCCCCCCAACCCAACCTTAACCCCTTCTCCCTTTCCCCTTTTTTCTCCCTCCTAACCTAACCTTAAACCCCCTTCCCTGTTTCCCCCTCCCAACCTAAACCCCCTCTCCCGTCCCCCCCCCCTAACCTAACCCCTTCCCCCCCCTTATCTCCCCCCTAACCCTTGTTGTCCCCCTCTCCAGAGCTGATGCAGACAGAGATGCACCATGTGCGGACCCTGCGGATCATGGTGGAGGTGTACAGTAAGGGTCTACTGAAGGAGCTGCAGCTGGATCCTCAGACAGTCGACAGGCTGTTCCCCGCCCTGGACGAGCTCCAGGGCCTCCACACCTCCCTCCTGACACGCCTCCTGGAGAGGAAGAGAGAGAGCCAGCAGGAGGGGGAGGACGGAGGGTTCATCATTAACAAGATAGGAGACATCCTGGAGACACAGGTTAGACGAGGGAGGGAGGGAGGGAGGGAGGGAGGGAGGGAGGGAGGGAACCAGCAGGAGGGGGAGGACGGAGGTTTCATCATTAACAAGATAGGAGACATCCTGGAGACACAGGTTAGACGAGGGAGGGAGGTGGAGGGAGGAGGGGAGGAGGGAGGGAGGGAACCAGCAGGAAGGGGAGGACGGAGGTTTTACCCCTCTACAACTCAAGGGCTTTTTCATCTACAGGACATGGACATATATAAATGTTTCTACACTTCACCACACTACACCACACTACACTACACCACACTACACTACACTACACTACACTACACTACACTACACTACACCACAATACACTACAACTACACTACACTACACTACACCACAATACACTACACTACACTACACCACACCACACTACACTACACTACACTACACTACACTACACTACACTACACCACAATACACTCACACAACTACACTACAACTACACTACACACACTACACTACACTACACTACACAAACACCAAACTACACTACAAACTACCTACACACCCACACCACTCACCACACTACACTACACACATACACTACCTACACCACACTAACACACTACACACCACCACTACACACACACCACACACTACACGTACACTACCACCACACACACTAACACTACCTACCACTACACTACACTACACTACCCACCACATACACTAACACCCTCACACACTACACACACTACACTACCCACTACACCTACACACTACACCTACACTACACTCACACACTACACACCACACTACACTACACTACCTACACTACAACACTTCACCACACTACACTACACTACACTACACTTCACCACACTACACTACACTACACTACCACTACACTTCACCACACTACACTACACTACACTACACACACTACACACACTACACTACACTACACTTCACACACACTACACTACACTTCACCACACTACACTACACACTTCAACCACACTACACTACACTACACTACACTACACCACACACTTCACCACACACACACACTACACTACAACGACCACACACACTACACGAAACCACACTACACTACACCACACTACACACACACACTACAACACACTACTCACTCACCACACTACACTACACTACACACCGACACGACACACACGACACTACCTACACTACACCACCACACTACACTCACACACCACTCCACCACACTACACTAACACTAACACACACACACACACTAACTACGACACCACACTTACAACTACACCACACCTACCACTTAACACTACACGACACTCACACCAAAACTTACCCACTACACTACCACACTACACCACACTACACTACACGTACCACTACTTCACCACACTACACTACACTCACCACCTCCACTACCTTCCACCACACTACACTACACTACACTACACTACACTCACCACACTACACTTCACCACACTACACCACACTACACTACACCACACTACACTACACGACACCACACTACACTACACCACACTACACTACACTACACCACACTACACTACACTACACACACTACACTACACTACACTACACTACACGACACGACACACACCACTACACTACACTACACTACACTTCACCACACTACACTAACTTCACCACACTATACCACTACACTTACACCACACTACACTAACACTACCCACACTACACTTCACCACACTACAACTTTCCCTCACCAACACACAACACCACACTACACTACACCACACACACTACACGACCACCACCTACACTACCGACACCACACTACACTACAGACTACACTACCACGACACCACACTACACTACACTACAACTATCACCACACTACACACACTACACTACACACACGCCACACTACCTACACTACCACACTACACTTCACCACACTAACACTCACACACTACACTTCACCACACAACACTACACTACACTACACTCACCCACTAACACCTACACTTCACCACACTACACACTTCACCACACGACACTACACTACCTACACTAACCACCACACTACACTACACCACACTCACACTACACGACACACACACTACACTACACACACTTCACCACACTACACTACACTCACCGACACACACTACATTCACCACACTACACACTACACTACACTACACTACACTACAACTACACTACACACACACCTCACCTAACCACTACACTACACTATCACTCACTCACCACTCACACACACTACACTACTACACTACACTACACTTCACCACACTACACTACACTACACCACTCACACTCACTACACCTACCTACACTACACTACACTACACTTCACCCATCACGACACACACACTACACTACACACACACACTACACACACTACACTACACTACACTTCACACTACACTACACTACACTACACTACACTACACTACTCACCACACTACACTACACTACAACACTCACACACACTACACTACACTTCACCACACTACACTACACTTCATCCCACACTACACTACACTACCACACTACACACACTACACACACTACACTACACCCACTACAACACACTACACTACCACCACACTACACTACACACCACAACACTACCACACACCACTCACACAACACACTACACTACACTTCCACCACACTACACTACACTACACACTACACTACACTACACTCAACTCACACGACACAACTACACTACACTACACTACACTCACTACCACTACACTACAACAAACTGCTTCACCACCTACACTACACTACACTACCTACACCACACTACAACACACTACACTCCACACACTACACTTTCACCACCTACACACACGACACTACACACACTACACTACACTCACCAACACACCACTTCACCACCTACACTACACCACATCTACTACATACCACACTACACTTCACACTACACTAACAACTTCACACATACACCACACATACCACTACACCACAACACTCACGACACCACACTACACTGAGCAGTCCTAGACAGGTTGCCTAAGCACAGGTCCACGCGGGGTAGGAGCTCCTGGAGGAGAGCATTTTCTCATACACACAGGTCCAGCTGGGTTAGGACTCCCTGGAAGACATGTTTCTCTAGAGCACAGGTCAGCTGGGGTTAGACTCCCTAGGAAGCTGTTTCTCTAGACCACAGGTCAGCTGGGTTAACTCCGGAACGGAGCATTTGTCTCTAGACACAGCCAGCGGGTTAGGACTCCTGGAAGAACATGTGATACTCAGAGCCACAGGGTCCACTGGGTTAAGCTCTGAAGGAGAGCATGTGCTCTAGAGCACAGTCCACTGGGGTAGAGCTCCTGAAGAAGAGCGTTGTCTCTAAGCCAGGGTCCCTGGTTAGAGCTCCGGAAGGAGACATGTTGTCCTCCTAGGACCAGTCCACTGGGTTAGGAGCCCGGAAGGAGAGCATGTTGTCTCAGGACACGGGTCCAGCTGGGTTAGGAAGCTCCGGAAGGAGAGCATTTGTCCAGGACCCGGTCACAGCGTTAGGACCGAGGTGAGACGTGTTGTCTCTAGGAGCACAGGGTCCAGCTGGGGTTAGGAGCTCCTGGAAGGAGAGCGTGTTGTCTCTAGGAGCACAGGGTCCAGCTGGGGTTAGGAGCTCCTGGAAGGAGAGCATGTTGTCTCAGGAGCAACAGGTCCAGCTGGGGTTAGGAGCTCCTGGAAGGAGAGCTGTTTGTCTCTAGGAGCACAGGGTCCAGCTGGGGTTAGGAGCTCCTGGAAGGAGAGCATGTTGGTCTCTAGGAGCACAGGGTCCAGCTGGGTAGAGCTCCTGGAAGGGTAGAGCGGGTTGTCTCTAGGAGCACAGGGGTCCAGCTGGGGTTAGGAGCTCCTGGAAGGAGAGCATGTTTGTCTTAGGAGCACAGGGCCAACTGGGGTTAGGAGCTCCTGGAAGGAGAGCGTGTTGTCTCTAGGAGCACAGGGTCCCAGCTGGGGTTAGGAGCTCCTGGAAGGAGAGCATGTTTGTCTCTAGGAGCACAGGGGTTGCCAGCTGGGGTTAGGAGCTCCTGGAAGGAGAGCATGTTGTCTCTAGAGCACAGGTCCAGCTGGGTGGTTAGGAGCTCCTGGAAGGAGAGCATGTTTGTCTCTAGGAGGCACAGGGTCCAGCTGGGGGTTAGAGCTCCTGGAAGGAGAGCGTGTTGTCTCTAGGAGCACAGGGTCCAGCTGGGGTTAGAGCTCCTGGAAGGAGTAGCGTGTTGTCTCTAGGAGCACAGGGTCCAGCTGGGGTTAGGAGCTCCTGGAAGGAGAGCATGTTTGTCTCTAGAGCACAGGGTCCAGCTGGGGTTAGGAGCTCCTGGAAGGAGAGCAATGTTGTCTCTAGGAGCACAGGGTCCAGCTGGGGTTAGGAGCTCCTGGAAGGAGAGCGATGTTGTCTCTAGGACACAGGGTCCAGCTGGGGTTAGGAGCTCCTGGAAGGAGAGCATGTTGTCTCTAGGAGCACAGGGTCCAGCTGGGGTTAGGAGCTCCTGGAAGGAGAGCGTGTTGTCTCTAGGAGCACAGGGTCCAGCTGGGTTAGGAGCTCCTGAAGGAGAGCGTGTTGTCTCTAGGAGCACAGGGTCCAGCTGGGGTTAGGAGCTCCTGGAAGGAGAGCATGTTGTCTCTAGGAGCACAGGGTCCAGCTGGGGTTAGGAGCTCCTGGAAGGAGAGCATGTTGTCTCTAGGAGCACAGGGTCCAGCTGGGGTTAGGAGCTCCTGGAAGGAGAGCGTGTTGTCTCTAGGAGCACAGGGTCCAGCTGGGGTTAGGAGCTCCTGGAAGGAGAGCGTGTTGTCTCTAGGAGCACAGGGTCCACTGGGGTTAGGACTCCTGGAAGAGAGCATGTTGTCTCTAGGAGCACAGGGTCCAGCTGGGGTTAGGAGCTCCTGGAGGAGAGCATGTTGTCTCTAGGAGCACAGGGTCCAGCTGGGGTTAGGAGCTCCTGGAAGGAGAGCATGTTGTCTCTAGGAGCACAGGGTCCAGCTGGGGTTAGGAGCTCCTGGAAGGAGAGCATGTTGTCTCTAGGAGCCAGGGTCCAGCTGGGTTTAGGAGCTCCTGGAAGGAGAGCGTGTTGTCTCTAGGAGCACAGGGTCCAGCTGGGTTGGAGCTCCTGGAAGGAGAGCTGTTGTCTCTAGGAGCACAGGGTCCAGCTGGGGTTAGGAGCTCCTGGAAGGAGAGCTGTGTTGTCTCTAGGAGCACAGGTCCAGCTGGGGTTAGGAGCTCCTGGAAGGAGAGCGTGTTGTCTCTAGGAGCACAGGGTCCAGCTGGGGATAGGAGCTCCTGGAAGGAGAGCATGTTGTCTCTAGGAGCACAGGGTCCAGCTGGGGTTAGGAGCTCCTGGAAGGAGAGCATGTTGTCTCTAGGAGCACAGGGTCCAGCTGGGGTTAGGACTCCTGGAAGGAGAGCATGTTGTCTCTAGGAGCACAGGTCCAGCTGGGTTAGGAGCTCCTGGAAGGAGAGCATGTTGTCTCTAGAGCACAGGGTCCAGCTGGGTTAGGAGCTCCTGAAGGAAGCATGTTGTCTCTAGGAGCACTGGTCCAGCTGGGGTTAGGAGCTCCTGGAAGGAGAGCGTGTTGTCTCTAGGAGCACAGGGTCCCAGCTGGGGTTAGGAGCTCCTGGAAGGAGAGCGTGTTGTCTCTAGGAGCACAGGGTCCAGCTGGGGTTGGAGCTCCTGGAAGGGAGCATGTGTTGTCTCTAGGAGCACAGGGTCCCAGCTGGGGATAGGAGCTCCTGGAAGAGAGCTGTTGTCTCTAGGAGCACAGGTGTCCAGCTGGGGTTAGGAGCTCCTGGAAGGAGAGCGTGTTGTCTCTAGAGCACAGGTCCAGCTGGGGTTAGGAGCTCCTGGAAGGAGAGCATGTTGTCTCTAGGACACATCCAGTGTCAGAGCTCTGTGAACACGTTTTGTCCCTGAACACAAGGTTTCCCTGTGCCCGCTTTAGGTCCTGGAAAAACATATCGACTCAAGTGAGCCTACATGTGTCTAGTTCTGGGTTAGGAGCTTCATATCAGCGCATGTTGTCTCTAGTAGCTCGGGTCCATGCGGTGATTAGAGAGCTCTGAGGAGAGTTTGTCTCTAGGCCACACGGGTCCGTGTCTAGGAGCTCACTAAAACAAGTTTCCCTCTAGTGACACTGGTCCATGCTGGTTAGCACATCCTGACAGAAGCGTTTGTCTCTAGATCACGGTCCATCTGTTAGACTCTCAAAGGAAGCTTGTTGTCTCTAATGTCACAGGTCCCCTAGTTAGTGAGCTTCCTAAGAGAAGGAGACGTTGTCTCTGGAGCCCAGGTCATCTGTTAGTACTCCGAAACCGAAGTACCCCCCCGTTGTCCAGAGACTACATCACACCGAAGGTTTGTCTCCTGTCCAGCTCTGTCCTGTCTCGATGTAGACAACACTAAGTCACAGCTGCAAAGGTTAGGTCTCCTGAAAGCTGTTGTCTTTAAACAACTCAAGTGTTCTCGTGACACCTTTCCTGAATCAAAACACTCCCTTTGTTCCTTCAAAATCTTCTGCTTTAGAATACTAAAAAGTTTGTTTGAGTTGTCGATCAATCATCACGCCGTTGTCTTGTTCCCTCTCGGTCCTGCCAGTAGACCATTACGAAGTTTTTCAGCTGCCACCGGCCGTGAACCTCTACAAGTGCTCCTCCCACCTTCCGGCCTATGTAGCACGACAATCCACCACCATTTGACTCCTTCCCATTGGCTCAGTCAACACTATCACACAATTGTCTCTAGTCTGTCCTGTCAGAAACACTTCATCAACCAATTTGTCTCCTTAGTGTCTTGATGAGACATACGTCCCAACCAAGGATTCTGTTGTCCCCAGCCGTCCCGTCTGATGGAGAAACTACTCACACCAGTTTGTCTCGTCCCCAGCCTTCCTGTCTATGTAACAACACTACACACACCGAGGTTTTTCTCCTGTCCCCAGCTCTGTCCTGTCCTGAATGTAGACAACCACTAACATCACAACACACCGAAGGTTTGTTCTCCTGTCCCCACTCTGTCCCTGTCCGTGATTGTAGAACAACACGACATCACACAAAGTTTGTCCTCCTGTCCCAGCCTCTGTCCTGTCCCTGATGTAGACAACACTACAGCCCACCAAATGGTTTTGGTCTCCTGTCCCCAGCTCTGTCCTGTCCTGATGTAAGACAACACTACATCAAACCCGAAAGGTGTGTCTCCTGTCCCCAGCCTGTCCTGTCCTGAGTAGAACAACACGACGAAATCAACACCGAAGGTTTGTCCTCCTGTCCCAGCTCTGTTCCCTGCTCCTGATGTAGACAACACTAAATCCACACACCGAAGGTTTGTCTCCTGTCCCCAGCTCTGTCCTGTCCTGATGTAAGCCAACAACTACAACATCAAACCAAAGGTTTGGTCTCCTGGTCCCCAGCCTCTGTCCCTGTCCTGATGTAGAACAACATACAGCACACCAAAGGTTTGTCTCCCTGTCCCCCAGCTTGCCTGTCCATGTAACAACACCATCCCCCGAAATGTTGTCTGTCCCCCCCGATGTAAACACTACTACAAGCATACACCAAAAGGGTTTGTCTCCTGTCCCCAGCTCTGTCCTGTCCTGATGTAGACAACACTACATCACACCGAAGGTTTGTCTCCTGTCCCCAGCTCTGTCCTGTCCTGATGTAGACCGAAAGGTTTGTCTCCTGTCCCCAGCTCTGTCCTGTCCTGGACCTCTACTGGACAGATGAGGTGGTCTCTGTAAACACACACAGACACTGGTCATGGCACGCATCAACTCCATCATCCCGGACACCCGGGACCCACTCCAATTTGAACACCTCCCTCTTCAACTGGATCCTGGACTTCCTGACGGGCCGCCCCCAGGTGGTAAGGGTAGGCAACAACACATCTGCCACACTGATCCTCAACATGGGGGCCCCTCAGGGGTGCGTGCTCAGTCCCCTCCTGTACTCCCTGTTCACCCATGACTGCGTGGCCTCGCACGACTCCAACTCCATCATCAAGTTTGCTGACGACACAACAGTGGTAGGCCTGATCACCGACAACGACGAGACAGCCTATAGGGAGGAGGTCAGAGAACTGGCAGTGTGTTGCCAGGACAACAACCTCTCCCTCAATGTCAGCAAGACCAAAGGAGCTGATGGTGGACTATCAGGAAACGGGGGGGAGCACACCCCCATCCACATCAACAGGACCACAGTGGAGAGGGTCAGGAAACAGGGGGGAGCACACCCCCATCCACATCAACAGGACCACAGGGTCAGGAAACAGGGGGGAGCACACCCCCATCCACATCAACAGGACCACAGGGTCAGGAAACAGGGGGGAGCACACCCCCATCCACATCAACAGGACCACAGTGGAGAGGGTCAGGAGCTTCAAGTTCCTCGGTGTCCACATGGACCCTCTCACACCAGGACACATGGACCCTCTCACACCAGACCACATGGACCCTCTCACACCAGGACAGAACAGCAGTTCCTCGGTGTCCACATGGACCCTCTCACACCAGAACAGAACACAACACTGAGGACTTAACATGGACCCTCTCACACCAGAACAGAACAGCCGTGAAGAAGACACGACAACACCTCTTCTCCCTCAGGAGGCTGAAACGATTTGGCATGGCCCCTCAGATCCTCGGGATCTTTTACAGATGCACCATCGAGAGCATCCTGACTGGTTGTATCAGCGTTTGGTATGGCAACTGCACCGCCCGTGACCAGAAAGCTCTACAGAGGATGGTGCGGACGGCCCAGAGCTCCCAGCCATCCAGGACGTACACGCCAGGCGGTGCCTCAGAAAGGCCTGAAAAATAGCCAAAGACTCCAACCACCCGAGACATGGACTTTCCCAATGCTCCCGTCCAGTAGGTGGTACTGGTGCATCAAGGCTCAGACAAACAGACTCCTAAACAGCTTCTATCCCCTGGATATAAGACTGTTAAATGGCTAATGACTAACAAACAGGCTCCTACTCAGCTTCTATCCCCTGGATATAAGACTGTTAAATGGCTAATGACTAACAAACAGACTCCTAAACAGCTTCTATCCCCTGAAGGAGACTGTCTGTTATACTGACCATGTGGTGGAGCTTCATCTGGAATGACACTAACCTTGTCTCTTTCTGTCATTCTTTCCTGTGTGTGTCCGTGTGTGTGTGTGTGTGCGTGTGTGTCCGTGTGTGTGTGTGTCCGTGTGTGTGTGTGTGTGTGTGTGTGTGTGTGTGTGTGTGTGTGTGTGTGTGTGTGTGTATGTGTGTCCGTGTGTGTGTCCGTGTGTGTGTGTGTGTACTTTGACCATCCCCTCTCCAGAGAATGAGGAGGACCATGAGGACCTGAGTGATGCCCTACACCAGGTCAAGGAGGTCATCACTGCAGTGGACAGCAAGGTAATATAATGATAATAATAATAATGATAATAATAATAATAATAATAATAATAATAATAATAATAATAATAATAATAGTAATAGTAATAATAATAATAATTGAATAATAATTGTCTTGTTTCTAGGTGAACTGACCTATGATAATAATTGTCTTGTTTATAGGTGAACTGACCTATGATAATAATTTTCTTGTTTCTAGGTGAACTGACCTATGATAATAATTGTCTTGTTTCTAGGTGAACTGACCTATGATAATAATTATCTTGTTTCTAGGTGAACTGACCTATGATAATAATTGTCTTGTTTCTAGGTGAACTGACCTATGATAATAATTGTCTTGTTTCTAGGTGAACTGACCTATGATAATAATTGTCTTGTTTCTAGGTGAACTGACCTATGATAATAATTGTCTTGTTTCTAGGTGAACTGCCCTGTGATAATAATTGTCTTGTTTCTAGGTGAACTGACCTATGATAATAATTGTCTTGTTTCTAGGTGAACTGACCTATTATAATAATTGTCTTGTTTCTAGGTGAACTGACCTATGATAATAATTGTCTTGTTTCTAGGTGAATTGACCTATGATATTAATTGTCTTGTTTCTAGGTGAACTGACCTATGATAATAATTTTCTTGTTTCTAGGTGAACTGAGCTATGATAATAACTGTCTTGTTTCTAGGTGAACGAGCAGGAGAAGAAGAGGAGGCTGAAGGACATCTACAGCCGGACAGACAGCAAGTCCATCATGAGGATGAAGAGTGGTCAGATGTTCGCTAGAGAGGACCTTCTCAGAGGGAGGAGCCTGCTGTATGATGGTCCTCTGCAGCTGAAGAACATACAGGGGAGACTGAAGGGTGAGGAGGATCCAACCATTCTCTTTCTTTCTCTATATTCAGACTCTCCTATGTTCTCTGTTGTGAGGAACACAAACACAAACACCAATCTCTTTTCTCAATTTTTTGACTCTCGCAAGCCAGTATCCATTTGTTTAAATGGTCTCTCAAGCTCTCTCTTTCCTGTCGCGGAAGCCATTGCAATAAGGAATTTGCATAGATGTTTTTTATGTAGTGTTTATGTACTTTCTGATCCCTTTGAATGTCTTTATTTTCTAACGTTTAAAGTGTCTTTTCCCTGACCTCTAACCTGGGCTCATTCTTCTTCTCTCTCCAGATGTAACGGCCGTGCTTCTCTCTGATATCTTCGTCTTCCTGCAGGAGAAAGACCAGAAATACGTCTTCGCCTCTCTGGTAGGTGATTGGTTTAGACCAGAAATATGTAATTATGTCTTTGGCTCTTTCATTGGCAAGATTAGCAAACGTAGGCATGACATGCCAGCAACAAACGCTGACACTACATATCCAAGTGACCAAATTCTGAAAGACAAGCATTGTAATTTTGAATTCCGTAAAATGAGTGTGGAAGTGGTGAAAAAAGTATTGTTGTCTATCAACAATGACAAGCCACTGAGGTCTGACAACTTCGATATAAAATTACTGAGGATAATAGCGGACGATATTGCCACTCCTAGTTGCCATATCTTCAATTTAAGCCTACTAGAAAGTGTGTGCCCTCAGGCCTGGAGGGAAGCAAAAGTCATTCTGCTACCTAAGAATAGTAAAGCCCCCTTTACTGGCTCAAATAGCCGACCAATCAGCCTGTTACCAACCCTTAGTAAACTTTTGTTTGACCAGATACAATGCTATTTTACAGTAAACAAATTGACAACAGACATTCAGCACGCTTATAGGGAAGGACATTCAACAAGCACTTACACAAATGACTGATGATTGGCTGAGATAAATTGATGATTAAAAATTTGTGGGGGCTGTTTTGTTAGACTTCAGTGCGGCTTTTGATATTATCGATCATAGTCTGTTGCTGGAAAAACATATACAGTGGGGAGAACAAGTATTTGATACACTGCCGATTTTTGCAGGTTTTCCTACTTACAAAGCATGTAGAGGTCTGTAATTTTTTATCATAGATACACTTCAACTGTGAGAGACGGAATCTAAAACAAAAATCCAGAAAATCACATTGTATGATTTTTTATTAATTAATTTGCACTTTATAGCATGACATAGCATGACATAAGTATTTAAGAATTCCGGCCCTCACAGACCTGTTAGTTTTTCTTTAAGAAGCCCTCCTGTTCTCCACTCATTACCTGGATTAACTGCACCGGTTTGAACTCTACAGCCTTTACGTCAGTAGCCCTGCCCCTGGTAAACAGGGGATCGTGGAGATGAGACAGGAGAAGAGAAGAGAGAGAGAGAGAGAGAGAGGCAGAGGGAGAGAGAAGAAAGAAGAAGAGACGATGAGAGAGAGAGAGAGCAGAGAGAGAGAGAGAGAGAGAGAGGAGAGGAGAGAGCGAGAGAGAGAGAGAGAGAGAGAGGAGAGAGGAGAGAGAAGAGAGAGAGAGAGAGAGAGCAGAAAGAGAAGAGAGAAGAGAGAAAGAGAGGAGAGAGAGAGAGAAGAGATAAAGAGAGAGAGCGAGAGAGAGAGAGAGAGAGAGAGGAGAGAGAGAGAGAGAGAGAGAGGAGAGGAAGAAGAGCGAGGAGAGCGAGGAGAGAGAGAGAGAGCGAGAGAGAGAGAGAGAGAGAGAGGAGAGAGCAGAAGAGAGAGAGAGAAAAGGACGGAGAAAAGAGCAAGAGAAGAGACAAGAGAGAGAGAGCAAGAGAAACGAGAAAAGAGGGAGAGAGAGAAAAGAGAAAGGCAAAAACAGAGACGAGAAGAGAGAAGAGAGAGAAAAGAGAGAAAAGAAGAGGAAGAGAGAAGAGAAGAGAGAAGAAAGAGAGAAGGGGAGATGAGAGAGAGATAGAGAGAGAGAGAGAGCAAGAGAGAGAGAGAGAGAGAAGAAGAGAGAGAGAGAGGAAAGAGAAGAGCGAGAGCGGAGAGGAGAGAGATAGAGAGCGAAGATGAGTCGAGAGAGAGGAAAAGAGAGAAAAAAGAGAGAAGAGAAGAGAAAAGAGAAAGAGAAGAGAGGAGAGAAAAGAGAGAAAGAGAGAGAGAGAGAGAAAGAGAGAGAGAGAGAGAAAAAAGAGAGAGAAAGAGAGAAAAGAAGAAAAGAGCTCTTAGAGTCAAAAGAGAATCCATCTCTCTCCCCTTCCAATAAGTCCGCTCTCCTACCTCACTCTCCCGTCTCTTCCTACCTTTGCCCCATCCTTTTATCTCCCTCCCTCTCTTCCATCCCCTCCTCTGTAGGACCAGCGCTCCACGGTCCTCTCCCTCCAGAAGCTGATCGTTAGAGAGATGGCTAACGAGGAGAGGGGTCTCTTCCTGATAACAGCAGGGATGGAGAAACCAGAGATGGTGGAAGTACACACTGCAACCAAGGAGGAACGCAACACCTGGATGCAACTCATACAGGATGCCATGCACTCCATGTAAGTCTGAACCCTGAACCATGGACCAAGAGAGAGAGAGAGAGAGAGAGAGAGAGAGACAGGGGAGAGAGAGAGAGAGAGACAGAGGGGAGCGAGAGAGAGGGGGGAGCGAGAGAGAGAGAGAGAGAATAAGCTACTTTTCTGTACCTGAGGATGGAGGAATGTACAGGATGTTGTAATGCTCTATCTGAGTATTGACTGTTCTCTCTATGGCTTCATCACCTCATGGGCAGGCTGGCACTGTACGCTACTCTACCCTCTGCTTTCTCAGTAGTAGAGAGAAGACTCTAGAAGACTCTAGAAGACTCTAGAAGACTCTAGAAAACTCTAGAAGACTCTAGAAGACTAGCGCTGTAAACAGAAGGCTTTTATAATAATAATAATAATATGCCATTTAGCAGACGCTTTTATCCAAAGCGACTTACAGTCATGTGCGCATACATTTTTACGTATGGGTGGTCCCGGGGATCGAACCCACTACCCTGGCGTTACAAGCGCCGTGCTCTACCAGCTGAGCTCTAGGATGCTAAGAGAATATGTGAATGTGTGGCTGGAAATGGGAGTGGTAATCATGACTCTGGTTTGTACTAATGATGTTGCTTTACAGAGAGAAATATGAGGATGAGGGGATCCCCAGCGAGACAGAGGAGGACAAGAGACTGCTGGAGACCAAAGCTAAGGAGATGAGAGGTGAGGAGACTCCTTGGAGTGTGTTTCATATCAAATGTTATTTGTCACATGCTTCGTAGACAACAGGTGTAGACTGACAGTGAAAATCTTACTTATGGGTCCTTCCTAACAACGCAGAGAGAAAAATATAAATAATTGAAAAATAAGAACACAAGGAATAAATACACAATGAGTAACGATAACTTGGCTATAGACACTGGGTACCAGTACTGAGTCAATGATAACATGGTTATATACACAGGGTACCAGTACTGAGTCAATGATAACATGGTTATATACAGGGGGTACCAGTACTGAGTCAATGATAACATGGCTATATACACTGGGTACCAGTACTGAGTCAATTGATAACATGGTTATATACACTGGGGTACCAGTACTGAGTCAATGATAACATGGCTATATACACTGGGGTACCAGTACTGAGTCAATGATAACTGCTATATACACTGGGTACCAGTACTGGTCAATGATAACAGGGTTATATACCATGGGTACCAGTGACTGAGTCAATGATAACAGGTTAATACACTGGGGTACCAGTACTGAGTATCAATGATAACATGGCTATATACACTGGGTACCAGTACTGAGTCAATGATAACATGGTTATTATACAATGGGTACCAGTACTGAGTCAATGATAACATGGCTTTATACAGGGGGTACCAGTACTGAGTCAATGATAACATGACTATATACACTGGGTACCAGTACTGAGTCAATGATAACATGGTTATATACACTGGGTACCAGTACTGAGTCAATGATAACATGACTATATACACTGGGTACCAGTACTGAGTCAATGATAACATGGCTATATACACTGGGTACCAGTACATCAACTGAAAGTTGACAAACTATTAGAATTTAAGCAACCAGGAAGTGGCGGAGCGATTTCTGCATAGTGCATCACTAACCTGTTTAAAGGTCTTACTCACATCGGCCTCGGAGCGAAATCACACGGTCGTCCAGAACAGCTGCTGCTCTCATACATTGTTCAGTGTTGCTTGCCTCGAAGCGAGCATAGAAGGAATTTAGCTCGTCTGGTATGATTTTTTTTAAACACTTTTTTTAAGGTGTTTTTTTCTTGTTCTTTTTATGATCTTTTTTAATATTAACCCATCCACCCTCTTCAGAGGACACATATGTTTTTTTGTTTTTACAGCTTTTCTGCTACATATACAGTACCAGTCAAAAGTCTGGACACACCTACTCATTCAAGGGTTTTTCTTTATTTTTTCAATTTGTTACAATGTAAAATAATAGTGAAGACATCAAAACTATGAAATAACAGATATGGAACAGTAACAATACCTCATCTCCCCTCCAGAGATGCTGAGGAGGAAGGATGAGCAGATCGTGTGTCTGCTGGAGGAGAAGATAGCAGTGTTTAGGGAGATGTGTGAGGTTGGGAGCCCTGTAACCCACCCAGGAACAGGAACAGGAACAGGCCCAGCAGAGGAGCAGGGACAGGGCCCCAGCCGGGTCACCAGGACCAAGGTGCTGTTCAGGGCTGGGAGAGGAGCGGGCTCTGAGGACGTACCTAAAGGAGAACCCATCATAAAGGATGCACTACAGGAAGGTTAGTAGACAGCCTCTCACCATAAATGTAACAATACCCCATCTAATGGGAACCAGGGGTGGAAGCCAGACTGTGGACATGGTGTATTAAATAATAATAATAAATAATATGCCATTTAGCAGACGCTTTTATCTAAAGCGACTTACAGTCATGTGTGCATACATTTTTTGTGTATGGGTGGTCCAGGGGATCGAACCCACTACCCTGGCGTTACAAGCGCCATGCTCTACCAATTGAGCTACAGAGGACCACCAATGCCACTTTAACTTTCACTGTGTTCTGAATCTATCAGATGTTCTCCTCTGATGTCTGCCTATACAAAGGGCGTACTGGGAAGGTTGATTGCAATGAGTGTTTGTGTTTTGTGATTTAGATTAGAATATATTGGTGCAAACATTAAAACACTGTTTATCCTTGTAACGTTAATATTTCTTAAGTTTGTTGTATCGGTCAAAGAAAGAGTAATGAATATTATATTAATATTATTATATTATTATTATAATTTGGTTAGTGAAATTCTGTATGCACCCACCCACCGCATATTCTCTCTCTCCTCTCCTCCTCCTATTTCGGGTCTCTCTCTCTCCCCCTCTCTATCTATAGCTCTCTCTACACACTCATATTGGTATCTCCCTTGCTATTGGGTTTATCTCTCTACGATAGCAACATCATCCATATCTGTGTGCTATTTTCCTATCTCTCTTTCTCTCTATGACTCACCACTACCACTGGCAAAAGCAAGGAGAAGCCACAATAAAAAGGCCGGAGAAAACCTCTAGAGGCTCTCACAAAAACCACATTCACTCAACCTCTCCCACCACCCCCCCACTCATCTCCTCCCCACCCACCCTCCTTCTATATCTCCCCCTCCCCTCTCTCTCTCTCTTTCTGTCTCCCCCCTCTCTCTATCTTTCTCTCTCTCCCCCTCACCTCTCTCTCTCTCTCTCTCTCTCTCTCTCTCTGTGACAGTGGCGACGTTGCAGGCTTTGGTGAACGGTAGTCTGGGAGGAGCCATGGGGGGGCAGCAGGTGATGTCTGTCCCAGAGACAGGAGGAGGAGGAGGAGGAGGAGGAGTGGTGGGGCCGTGCCCCGTGTGTCTGCCTCGCAGGGCCGAGACCTTCGGAGGCTTTGACTCTCACCAGATACACATCTCTAAGAGTAAGACACCTCCCTGTCATTACCAAGGGTTGAGAAGCCCTATCATGTCAGTAATGGAGTTTAAGATTAAAGATGGATCCCTTTAACTAAGAGCTTCCATTCGATCAGTTTGACCTCATTCTCAAGCCTTGATATTTTGTGTCACTGGTGTAAACGCTGTGCTACAGGTCTTCTATATATCTGTGCTGATGAGTGTCTTGTGTTTTATAGATGGGGACAAAGAGGAGGGAGAGGTCACAGCAGACCTTCGCAGGACAGAGTCAGACGGTGTACTAAAGAAGGTTACCCACAATACACCAAGCCATAGCTAACAGGAAACCAGCTTGTGGTTCTCAATACACCAAGCCATAGCTAACAGGAAACCAGCTTGTGGTTCTCAATACACCAAGCCATAGCTGACAGGATACCAGCTTGTGGTTCACAATACACCAAGCCATAGCTAACAGGAAACCAGCTTGTGGTTCTCAATACACCAAGCCATAGCTAACAGGAAACCAGCTTGTGGTTCTCAATACACCAAGCCATAGCTAACAGGATACCAGCTTGTGGTTCTCAATACACCAAGCCATAGCTAACAGGAAACCAGCTTGTGGTCCACAATACACCAAGCCATAGCTAACAGGAAACCAGCTTGTGGTTCTCAATACACCAAGCCATAGCTAACAGGAAACCAGCTTGTGGTCCACAATACACCAAGCCATAGCTAACAGGAAACCAGCTTGTGGTTCACAATACACCAAGCCATAGCTAACAGGAAACCAGCTTGTGGTTCTCAATACACCAAGCCATAGCTAACAGGAAACCAGCTTGTGGTTCTCAATACACCAAGCCATAGCTAACAGGAAACCAGCTTGTGGTTCTCAATACACCAAGCCATAGCTAACAGGAAACCAGCTTGTGGTTCTCAATACACCAAGCCATAGCTAACAGGAAACCAGCTTGTGGTTCTCAATACACCAAGCCATAGCTAACAGGAAACCAGCTTGTGGTTCTCAATACACCAAGCCATAGCTAACAGGAAACCAGCTTGTGGTTCACAATACACCAAGCCATAGCTAACAGGAAACCAGCTTGTGGTTCTCAATACACCAAGCCATAGCTAACAGGAAACCAGCTTGTGGTTCTCAATACACCAAGCCATAGCTAACAGGATACCAGCTTGTGGTTCTCAATACACCAAGCCATAGCTGACAGGATACCAGCTTGTGGTTCTCAATACACCAAGCCATAGCTAACAGGATACCAGCTTGTGGTTCACAATACACCAAGCCATAGCTAACAGGAAACCAGCTTGTGGTTCTCAATACACCAAGCCATAGCTAACAGGAAACCAGCTTGTGGTTCTCAATACACCAAGCCATAGCTAACAGGAAACCAGCTTGTGGTTCTCAATACACCAAGCCATAGCTAACAGGAAACCAGCTTGTGGTTCTCAATACACCAAGCCATAGCTAACAGGAAACCAGCTTGTGGTTCTCAATACACCAAGCCATAGCTAACAGGAAACCAGCTTGTGGTTCTCAATACACCAAGCCATAGCTAACAGGAAACCAGCTTGTGGTTCACAATACACCAAGCCATAGCTAACAGGAAACCAGCTTGTGGTTCTCAATACACCAAGCCATAGCTAACAGGAAACCAGCTTGTGGTTCTCAATACACCAAGCCATAGCTAACAGGATACCAGCTTGTGGTTCTCAATACACCAAGCCATAGCTGACAGGATACCAGCTTGTGGTTCTCAATACACCAAGCCATAGCTAACAGGATACCAGCTTGTGGTTCACAATACACCAAGCCATAGCTAACAGGAAACCAGCTTGTGGTTCTCAATACACCAAGCCATAACTAACAGGAAACCAGCTTGTGGTTCTCAATACACCAAGCCATAGCTAACAGGAAACCAGCTTGTGGTTCTCAATACACCAAGCCATAGCTAACAGGAAACCAGCTTGTGGTTCTCAATACACCAAGCCATAGCTAACAGGAAACCAGCTACACTTTTAGAAAAAGGTTTTCCGAAAGGGTTCTTCAGTTGTCCCCATAGGGAGAACCCTTTTTGGTTCCAATTAGAACCCTCTGTGAAAAGGGTTCTACATGGAACCCAAACAGGTTCTACAGTAGGTATCCTGTGTGTGTGTGTGTGTGTTTGTGTGTGTGTGTGTGTGTGTGTGTGTGTGTGTGTGTGTGTGCGTGCGTTGCGTGTTTGCGTGTGTGTGTGTGGTGTGTGTGTGTGTGTGTGTGTGTGTGTGTGTGTGTGTGTGTGTGTGTGTGTGTGTGTGTGGTTGGTTATGTTGAGGCTCTGAGGCCATGTGTATGACCAGGAAGGGGTTGTGTCCTTACAGTTCCGTACATAGAACTCATTACATCATTACATCATTAAAGTATTTTACATGAACATAGTCATTAGGATGCATTTAGCTGTCTCTGCTATGAATTAGCCGAGGGACTCTTCCTGCCAAGCCCATATCTAATACAGAACCCTTAATAACACAGGACATTGGCTGTGTAATAATGTCCCTAATATGATGATTACTGTGGTGTCTTCCCAGCCAATGGGGATAGCTCCAACACACACACACACACACACACACACACACACACACACACACACACACCCACAGCCCTGTCCTGTCCTGTCCTGTCCTGTGGTCAGTAATGCTGGAGCTTTGTGTTGTTCTCAGGGGGGGAATGCTAACCTGCTGCTGTTCCTGAAGAGAAGCAGAGAGGTAAGAAAGAGATCTGACCAGAACACCACATAAATATACACCCCAGGACCCCAGGACCCAGGACTCAGGACCCAGGACCCAGACCCCAGGACCCAGGACCCCAGGACCCCAGACCCCAGACCCCAGGACCCCAGACCCCAGGACCCAGACCCCAGACCCAGACCCTAGCCCCCAGGACCCAGACCCCAGGACCCAGACCCCAGGACCCAGACCCCAGGACCCAGCCCCTAGCCCCCAGGACCCAGGACCCAGGACCCAGGACCCCAGGACCCAGACCCCAGGACCCAGCCCCTAGCCCCCAGGACCCAGACCCCAGGACCCCAGGACCCAGACCCCAGGACCCCAGGACCCCAGACCCAGGACCCAGGACCCCAGGACCCAGACCCAAGACCCCAGGACCCAGGACCCAGACCCCAGACCCCAGGACCAGACCCAGGACCCAGACCCCAGGACCCAGACCCCAGGACCCCAGGACCCCAGGACCCAGGACCCCAGGACCCAGGACCCCAGGACCCAGGACCCAGACCCCAGGACCCAGGACCCAGACCCCAGGACCCAGGACCCCAGACCCCAGGGACCCAGACCCCAGACCCCAGGACCAGACCCAGACCCCAGGACCCAGGACCCAGTCCCCAGGACCCTAGGACCCAGGACCAGACCCAGACCCCAGGACCCAGACCCCAGGACCCAGGACCCAGACCCCAGGACCCAGACCCAGACCCCAGGACCAGACCCAGACCCCAGGACCCAGTCCCCAGGACCCCAGGACCCAGGACCAGACCCAGACCCCAGGACCAGACCCCAGGAACCCAGGACCCAGACCCAGGACCCAGACCCCAGAACCCCAGGACCAGACCCAGACCCCAGGACCCAGACCCCAGGACCCAGGACCCAGACCCCAGGACCCAGGACCCAGACCCCAGACCCCAGGACCCCAGGACCCAGACCCAGGACCCAGGACCCAGACCCCAGGACCCAGACCCCAGACCCCAGGACCAGACCCAGACCCCAGGACCCAGAACCAGACCCAGGACCCAGGGACCCAGGACCCCAGACCCCAGGACCAGGACCCAGGACCCAACCCAGGACCCAGGACCCAGACCCCAGGACCCAGACCCCAGACCCCAGGACCAGACCCAGACCCCAGGACCCAGACCCCAGGACCCCAGACCCCAGACCCCAGGACCCAGACCCCAGACCCCAGGACCAGACCCAGACCCCAGACCCCAGGACCCCATGACCCAGACCCCAGACCCCAGACCCCAGGCCCCAGACCCCAGGACCCAGACCCCAGGACCCCATGACCCAGACCCCAGGACCCCAGACCCCAGGACCCAGACCCCAGGACCCCAGGACCCAGGACCCAGACCCCAGGACCCAGACCCCAGGACCCAGACCCCAGACCCCAGGACCCAGACCCCAGACCCTAGACCCCAGACCCCAGGACCCAGGACCCAGACCCAGACCCCAGGACCCAGGCCCCAGACCCCAGACCCAGCACATAAATGTATAGCACTGTAGTACAATAGGCCAGACCCAGCAGCTAACAACTGGACTGCATTTTGGTCTCAATAAATTTCTAATGATTTATTTTCACTGTAAACATACCATATTGTATATAATGAAGTAAGAGTATTCCTTTCTGTTGGCCAATGTGTGTTGTCTTCTAGCAGGTCCTCCACAGTGTGAGCCACCTCTATGACCTGCTCAGCTCCCTGCAGGTCAGTGTGCTCCCCTGTACTCTCTCCTGGTGTCTTGGGACTAGCTGTATTGGACTTAACCAGAATAATCTGCCTGACTGTCAGTCTCTGTGGTATATCTGTCTCTGTGGTATATCTGTCTCTGTGGTATATCTATCTCTGTGGTATATCTGTCTCTGTGGTATATCAGTCTCTGTGGTATATCTGTCTCTGTGGTATATCTGTCTCTGGTATATCTGTCTCTGTGGTATATCTGTCTCTGGTATATCTGTCTCTGTGGTATATCAGTCTCTGTGGTATATCTGTCTCTGTGGTATATCAGTCTCTGTGGTATATCTGTCTCTGTGGTATATCTGTCTCTGTGTCCCTGCAGGCAGTGGTAGTCCAGCAGGACAGCTTAATTGAGGATCAGCGCCAGGCTCTCACCAACCGCTCCGAACGCCTCCCCTCCTTCTCCTCCTCCTCCTCCTCCTCCTCCCGTCCCTCCTCCCGCCCCAACTCCCTGATCGAGCAGGAGAAACAGCGCAGCCTGGAGAAACACAGACAGGAGATGGCCACGCTGCAGCGCCAGCAGGCCGCACACGACCAGGAGAAGAGGAGCAGGGAGAGGGAGTGGGAGGTGCAGGAGCAGCAGCTGACAGACAGGGAGGTGCGGCTCCTGGTGCAGGAAGAGGAGACGGGGAAGAGGAGCAGGGAGCTGGATACAGAGAGGATGGAGCTACAGGGGAAGAAGGAGGACTATCAGATAGATCTAGAGAGACTGAGAGACGCTCAGAGGAAACTGGACCGAGACACAGAACAGATCCACAGAGAAATGGAGAGGGGGAGAAACACAGGAGACGGCCGGAGGGAAGAGGGCGAGCGAGACGAGAAGAGAGAGCAGAGCGAGACGAGAAGAGAGAGCAGAGCGAGACGAGAAGAGAGAGCAGGCGAGACGAAGAGAGAGCAGAGCGAGACGAGAAGAGAGAGCAGAGCGAGACGAGAAGAGAGAGCAGAGCGAGACGAGAAGAGAGAGCAGAGCGAGACGAGAAGAGAGAGCAGAGCGAGACGAGACGAGAGAGCAGAGCGAGACGAGAAGAGAGAGCAGAGCGAGACGAGAAGAGAGAGCAGAGCGAGACGAGAAGAGAGAGCAGAGCGAGACGAGAAGAGAGAGCAGAGCGAGACGAGAAGAGAGAGCAGAGCGAGACGAGAAGAGAGAGCAGAGCGAGACGAGAAGAGAGGCAGAGCGAGACGAGAAGAGAGAGCAGAGCGAGACGAGAAGAGAGAGCAGAGCGAGACGAGAAGAGACAGCAGAGCGAACGAGAAGAGAGAGCAGAGCGAGACGAGAAGAGAGAGCAGAGGAGAGGAAAGAGAGAGCAGACGAGAGAGAGAGCAGAGCGAGACGAGAAGAGAGAGCAGAGCGAGACGAGAAGAGAGAGCAGAGCGAGACGAGAAGAGGAGAGCAGAGCGAGACGAGAAGAGGAGAGCAGAGCGAGACGAGAAGAGAGAGCAGAGGGAGGCAGAGACAGAGAGAGGAGAGAAGAGAGAGCAGAGAGACGAGAAAGAAGAGACGAGACAGAAGAGAGAGCAGAGCGAGACGAGAAGAGAGAGCAGAGCGAGACGAGAAGAGAGAGCAGAGCGAGACGAGAGAAGCAGACAGACGGAAGAGAGCAGAGCGAGACGAAGAGAGAGCAGAGCGAGACGACGAAGAGAGAGCAGAGCGAGACGAGAGAGAGAGAGCAGAGCGAGACGAGAAGAGAGAGCAGAGCGAGACGAGAAGAGAGAGACAGAGGACGAGAGAGAGGAGCAGAGCGAGACGAGAAGAGAAGAGACGAGAGAGAGAGCAGAGCGAGACGAGAGAGAGAGAGCGAGACGAGAAGGAGCGAGACGAGAAGAGAGAGCAGAGCGAGACGAGAAGAGAGAGCAGAGCGAGACGAGAAGAGAGAGCAGAGCGAGACGAAGAAGAGAGCAGAGAGAGAGAGAAGGAGAGAAGAGGCAGAGCAGAGAGAGAGAAGAAGCGAGAAGAGAACAGAGACGAGAAAGAGAGAGAGAATAGAGCATACTAGAAGAGAGGAGCATAAGAGATAGAGAAGAGAGCGAGAAGCGAGAGACGAGTACAGAAGAGAGAGCAGAGAGAACGAGAATAAGAGAAGCGATAGATAATAATAGAGATCTAACATAAAGATAGCATAGATACTAGATATAATATATAATATCGATAATATATTCATATACTATAGTATATATATCATATCTATACTATAATATATATCATATCTGTACTATAATATCTATACTATACTATCTACTATAATAGCTCTGTCGTAGCCGGCCGTGACCGGGAGACCCATGGGGCGGCGCACAATTGGCCCAGCGTCGTCCAGGGTAGGGGAGGGAATGGCCGGCGGGGATGTAGCTCAGTTGGTAGAGCATGGCGTTTGCAACGGCAGGATTGTGGGTTCGATTACCACGGGGGGCCAGTATGAAAAAATTAAAACAATTACAAATAATGTATGTACTCACTAACTGTAAGTCGCTCTGGATAAGAGCGTCTGCTAAATGACAAAAATTTAAAATATAATATCTACAGTGGGGGAAAAAAGTATTTAGTCAGCCACCAATTGTGCAAGTTCTCCCACTTAAAAAGATGAGAGAGGCCTGTAATTTTCATCATAGGTACCCGTCAACTATGACAGACAAATTGAGAATTATTTTTCCAGAAAATCACATTGTAGGATTTTTAATGAATTTATTTGCAAATGATGGTGGAAAATAAGTATTTGGTCACCTACAAACAAGCAATATTTCTGGCTCTCACAGACCTGTAACTTCTTCTTTAAGAGGCTCCTCTGTCCTCCACTCGTTACCTGTATTAATGGCACCTGTTTGAACTTGTTATCAGTATAAAAGACACCTGTCCACAACCTCAAACAGTCACACTCCAAACTCCACTATGGCCAAGACCAAAGAGCTGTCAAAGGACACCAGAAACAAAATTGTAGACCTGCACCAGGCTGGGAAGACTGAATCAGCAATAGGTAAGCAGCTTGGTTTGAAGAAATCAACTGTGGGAGCAATTATTAGGAAATGGAAGACATACAAGACCACTGATAATCTCCCTCGATCTGGGGCTCCACGCAAGATCTCACCCCGTGGGGTCAAAATGATCACAAGAACGGTGAGCAAAAATCCCAGAACCACACGGGGGGACCTAGTGAATGACCTGCAGAGAGCTGGGACCAAAGTAACAAAGCCTACCATCAGTAACACACTACGCCGCCAGGGACTCAAATCCTGCAGTGCCAGATGTGTCCCCCTGCTTAAGCCAGTACATGTCCAGGCCCGTCTGAAGTTTGCTAGAGTGCATTTGGATGATCCAGAAGAGGATTGGGAGAATGTCATATGGTCAGATGAAACCAAAATAGAACTTTTTGGTAAAAACTCAACTCGTCGTGTTTGGAGGACAAAGAATGCTGAGTTGCATCCAAAGAACACCATACCTACTGTGAAGCATGGGGGTGGAAACATCATGCTTTGGGGCTGTTTTTCTGCAAAGGGACCAGGACGACTGATCTGTGTAAAGGAAAGAATGAATGGGGCCATGTATCGTGAGATTTTGAGTGAAAACCTCCTTCCATCAGCAAGGGCATTGAAGATGAAACGTGGCTGGGTCTTTCAGCATGACAATGATCCCAAACAACACCGCCCGGGCAACGAAGGAGTGGCTTCGTAAGAAGCATTTCAAGGTCCTGGAGTGGCCTAGCCAGTCTCCAGATCTCAACCCCATAGAAAATCTTTGGAGGGAGTTGAAAGTCCGTGTTGCCCAGTGACAGCCCCAAAACATCACTGCTCTAGAGGAGATCTGCATGGAGGAATGGGCCAAAATACCAGCAACAGTGTGTGAAAACCTTGTGAAGACTTACAGAAAACGTTTGACCTGTGTCATTGCCAACAAATGGTATATAACAAAGTATTGAGAAACTTTTGTTATTGACCAAATACTTATTTTCCACCATAATTTGCAAATAAATTCATTAAAAATCCTACAATGTGATTTTCTGGAAAAGAAATTATCATTTTGTCTGTCATAGTTGACGTGTACCTATGATGAAAATTACAGGCCTCTCTCATCTTTTTAAGTGGGAGAACTTGCACAATTGGTGGCTGACTAAATACTTTTTTCCCCCACTGTATACTATACAGTGCATTCGGAAAGTATTCAGACCCCTTAACTTTTTCCACATTTTGTTACTTTACAGACTTATTCTAAAATTGATTAAATTGTTTTTTTCTCTCATCAATACCCCATAATGACAAAACATAAGTATTCAGACCCTTTACTCAGTACTTTGTTGAAGCACCTTTGGCAGCGATTACAGCCTCGAGTCGTCTTGGGTGTGACGCTACAAGCTTGGCACATCTGTATTTGGGGAGTTTCTCCCATTCTTCTCTGCAGATCCTCTCAAGCTCTGTCAGGTTGGATGGGGAGCGTCGCTGCACAGCTATTTTCAGGTCTCTCCAGAGATGTTAGATCGGGTTCAAGTCCGGGCTCTGGCTGGGCCACTCAAAGACATTCAGAGACTTGTCCCGAAGCCTCTCCTGCTTTGTCTTGGCTGTGTGCTTAGGGTCGTTGTCCTGTTGGAAGGGGAATCTTCGCCCCCAGTCTGAGGTCCTGAGCGCTCTGGAGCAGGTTTTCATCAAGGATCTCTCTGTACTTTGCTCTGTTCATCTTTCCCTCGGTCCTGACTAGTCAGGTTTCCTCCAGAGCGTGATGCTACCACCATCATGCTTCACCATAGGGATGGTGCCAAGAGGTTTCCTCTAGAAGTGACGCTTGGCATTCAGACCAAAGAGTTCAATCTTGGTTTCATCAGACTAGAGAATCTTGTTTCTCATGGTCTGAGAGTCTTTAGGTGCCTTTTGGCAAACTCCAAGCGGGCTGTCATGTGCCTTTTCCTGAGGAGTGTCTTCTGTCTGGCCACTCTACCATAAAGGCCTGATTGGTGGAGTGCTGCAGAGATGGTTGTCCTTCTGGAAAGGTTCTCTCATCTCCACAGAGGAACTCTGGTGCTCTGTCAGAGTGACCATCGGATTCTTGGTCACCTCCCTGACCAAGGCCCTTCTCTACCGATGGAGGCCACTATGTTCTTGGGGATCTTCAATGCTGCAGACATTTTTTGGTACCCTTCCCCAGATCTGTGGGGAGAACGGCTCATAAAAAATTGTCGGAACGGAGCTAATGGAATGGCATCACACATCTGGAAACAAAGTGTTTGATGTATTTGATACCATTCCACTAATTCCACTCCAGTCATTACCATGAACCCGTCCTCCCCAGTTAAGGTGCCACCAACCTCCTGCGATATCCATACCGTTGTCAAAGCTAAAATACCCCCTCTGCAAGATTAACGACTCAACTTGACCCTGCCTACCCAATGGCAGTTCAGTTATCCCTTGTCCTTAACCCCTACAGATCTGATAGATGCCGCTCTGCCTTGTCTACAGCTAGGTCCTGGTCCTCAGGACTCAACAGGAAGGGCCTTACAGTCTAGTGGGCTGAGCCTAGTGCTTATGCTGCCTCGCCCCGCCCCCAGCCTAGTGCTTATGCTGCCTCGCCCCGCCCCCAGCCTAGTGCTTATGCTGCCTCGCCCCGCCCCCTTCTATAAACCTGCCGCTTCCCCGGATCGTCCAGAACTTCCACTGTAGAGCACTATGACGGGGTGCCTTCTATAAACTGGGTTGGCTTGGCCCAGAATCACCCCTCTTCCAACTCCTACCAATGCACTCAGTACCTATAGTCGGGTCTCAGGTTCCTTTTACGCTGACTGAGTCCATCAGGAAGTGTATAGGAGATGTTGTACCCACTGTGACTATTAAAACCTACCCAAACCAGAAACCGTGGATAGATGGCAGCCTAGGCACACAAAACTGAAACCACCGCATTTAACCATGGCAAGGTGACTGGGAATATGGCCGAATACAAGCATTTAACCATGGCAAGGTGACTGGGAATATGGCCGAATACAAGCATTTAACCACGGCAAGGTGACTGGGAATATGGCCGAATACAAGCATTTAACCATGGCAAGGTGACTGGGAATATGGCCGAATACAAGCATTTAACCATGGCAAGGTGACTGGGAATATGGCCGAATACAAGCATTTAACCATGGCAAGGTGACTGGGAATATGGCCGAATACAAGCATTTAACCATGGCAAGGTGACTGGGAATATGGCCGAATACAAGCATTTAACCATGGCAAGGTGACTGGGAATATGGCCGAATACAAGCATTTAACCACGGCAAGGTGACTGGGAATATGGCCGAATACAAGCATTTAACCACGGCAAGGTGACTGGGAATATGGCCGAATACAAGCATTTAACCACGGCAAGGTGACTGGGAATATGGCCGAATACAAGCATTTAACCATGGCAAGGTGACTGGGAATATGGCCGAATACAAGCATTTAACCATGGCAAGGTGACTGGGAATATGGCCGAATACAAGCATTTAACCACGGCAAGGTGACTGGGAATATGGCCGAATACAAGCATTTAACCATGGCAAGGTGACTGGGAATATGGCCGAATACAAGCATTTAACCATGGCAAGGTGACTGGGAATATGGCCGAATACAAGCATTTAACCATGGCAAGGTGACTGGGAATATGGCCGAATACAAGCATTTAACCATGGCAAGGTGACTGGGAATATGGCCGAATACAAGCATTTAACCATGGCAAGGTGACTGGGAATATGGCCGAATACAAGCATTTAACCACGGCAAGGTGACTGGGAATATGGCCGAATACAAGCATTTAACCATGGCAAGGTGACTGGGAATATGGCCGAATACAAGCATTTAACCACGGCAAGGTGACTGGGAATATGGCCGAATACAAGCATTTAACCATGGCAAGGTGACTGGGAATATGGCCGAATACAAACTGGCAGGACTCTGATGACACAGGGTTTCAGAACAACAAAGCAGGACTCTGATGACACAGGGTTTCAGAACAACAAAGCAGGACTCTGATGACACAGGGTTTCAGAACAACAAAGCAGGACTCTGGGTTATTCTAGGTTAAACTATCATCATTATTACACATTGACACGTCTTACTTATTAGTCCAGTTACATCTTAAACATCCAACATTTTAAACATTTCATCATTATGACATTTCATCATTATGACATTTCAACATTATGACATTTCATCATTTTAACATTTCATCATTTGGTGGATGTATACTCTATATTCGTCCTGTAACAGAAGGGGGGCCAGTATAAAATAATATATGCACTCACTAACTGTAAGTCGCTCTGGATAAGAGCGTCTGCTAAATGACTAAAATCTAAAATGTAAAAGAAATGTGTGAACTGGAAATGTGTTTCTTGCATTTCCCAACTCCCCCTGAGACATCTGCAGGGAGTGGGGTCACGGCCAGGGTCACCATTGTCCAGGGAGTGGGGTCACGGCCAGGTAGTGGGGTCACGGCCAGGGAGTGGGGTCACGGCCAGGGAGTGGGGTCACGGCCAGGGAGTGGGGTCACGGCCAGGGAGTGGGGTCACGGCCAGGGAGTGGGGTCACGGCCAGGGAGTGGGGTCACGGCCAGGGAGTGGGGTCACGGCCAGGGAGTGGGGTCACGGCCAGGGAGTGGGATCACGGCCAGGGTCATTGTCCAGGGAGTGGGGTCACAGCCAGGGAGTGGGGTCACAGCCAGGGAGTGGGGTCACGGCCAGGGAGTGGGGTCACGGCCAGGGTCACCATTGTCCAGGGAGTGGGGTCACGGCCAGGGAGTGGGGTCACGGCCAGGGAGTGGGGTCACGGCCAGGGAGTGGGGTCACAGCCAGGGAGTGGGGTCACAGCCAGGGAGTGGGGTCACGGCCAGGGAGTGGGGTCACGGCCAGGGTCACCATTGTCCAGGGAGTGGGGTCACGGCCAGGGAGTGGGGTCACGGCCAGGGAGTGGGGTCACGGCCAGGGTCATTGTCCAGGGAGTGGGGTCACGGCCAGGGAGTGGGGTCACGGCCAGGGAGTGGGGTCACGGCCAGGGAGTGGGGGTCACGGCCAGGGAGTGGGGTCACAGCCAGGGAGTGGGGTCACGGCCAGGGAGTGGGGTCACGGCCAGGGTCACCATTGTCCAGGGAGTGGGGTCACGGCCAGGGAGTGGGGTCACGGCCAGGGAGTGGGGTCACGGCTAGGGAGTGGGGTCACGGTCAGGGTCACCATTGTCCAGGGAGTGGGGTCATGGCCAGGGAGTGGGGTCACGGCCAGGGAGTGGGGTCACGGCCAGGGAGTGGAGTCACGGCCAGGGAGTGGAGTCACGGTCAGGGTCACCATTGTCCAGTACCCCTGGAGAGATTGGTTAGGTGCGTTGCTCAAAGGAACAGTTACAGTCTTTCCACCTTGTCGGCTCCAGGATTCAAACCAGTGACATTTCGGTTACTGGCCCAATGCACTAACCTCGAGGGTACCTGCCGCCCTGATATGATACTATATTATCTGAATAGAACTACCTCTAGCTCTAACATTACCCACCATCATTATAATGTTTATATAACGTAATATAATACCATATCATATTTATAACCCCTCCTCCTGTCTTCTCCAACAGAAATGGATACAGAGAACTCCCTCCTCCACCTCAGACGACTCCCCCCACTTCTCCTCCTCTAACTCCCTGGACAAAGACCCAGGAGACCCCACAGAGCTCTCCTCCTCCCTCAGGAAAGACTCCCTGACCTCGTCAAAAGGGCAGAGCCTAAACCCTTTCTCTGTGTCCCCGGCAATAAAGGCCCCTAGAGGAGACAGGCAGGACCAGACACCTAACAGACTGCTGCAGCTGGCTAAAGGAAGCAACACAGACAAGAAGAAGGAGGAGGAAGAGGAGACACAGTCAGCAGGTATAACTACAGTACAGTGTAGAGTCAGGGAGGACAGTCAGCAGTATAACTACAGTGTAGAGACAGGAGACGGGGAGGACAGTCAGCAGGTATAACTACAGTACAGGTAGAGTCAGGGAGGACGTCAGGAGACAGTCAGAGGAGTACAGTAGAGACAGGGAGGGAGAGGACAGTCAGCAGAAATACAGTCAGTGTAGAGCAGGGAGACGTCTAGTACAGTGTGAGACAGGGAGGACAGTCAGGTAGTCAGACAGGTACAGAGAAGGACAGTCAGGGAGGACAGTCAGCAGGTATAACACAGTACAGGTGTAGAGACAAGGGAGGACAGTCAGGGAGGACAGTCAGCAGGTATAACTACAGTACAGTGTAGAGACAGGGAGGACGGTCAGCAGGTATAACTACAGTACAGTGTTGAGACAGGGAGGACAGTCAGGGAGGACAGTCAGCAGGTATAAATACAGTACAGTGTAGAGTCAGGGAGGACAGTCAGGGAGGACAGTCAGCAGGTATAACTACAGTACAGTGTAGAGACAGGGAGGACAGTCAGGGAGGACAGTCAGCAGGTATAACTACAGTACAGTGTAGAGACAGGGAGGACAGTCAGCAGGTATAACTATAGTACAGTGTAGAGACAGGGAGGACAGTCAGGGAGGACAGTCAGCAGGTATAACTACAGTACAGTGTTGAGACAGGGAGGACAGTCAGGGAGGACAGTCAGGGAGAACAGTCAGGGAGGACAGTCAGCAGGTATAACTACAGTACAGTGTAGAGACAGGGAGGACAGTCAGGGAGGACAGTCAGCAGGTATAACTACAGTACAGTGTAGAGACAGGGAGGACAGTCAGGGAGGACAGTCAGCAGGTATAACTACAGTACAGTGTAGAGACAGGGAGGACAGTCAGGGAGGACAGTCAGCGGGTATAACTACAGTACAGTGTAGAGACAGGGAGGACAGTCAGGGAGGACAGTCAGCAGGTATAACTACAGTACAGTGTAGAGACAGGGAGGACAGTCAGGGAGGACAGTCAGCAGGTATAACTACAGTACAGTGTAGAGACAGGGAGGACAGTCAGGGAGGACAGTCAGCGGGTATAACTACAGTACAGTGTAGAGACAGGGAGGACAGTCAGGGAGGACAGTCAGCAGGTATAACTACAGGACAGTGTAGAGACAGGGAGGACAGTCAGGGAGGACAGTCAGCAGGTATAACTACAGTACAGTGTAGAGACAGGGAGGACAGTCAGGGAGGACAGTCAGCAGGTATAAACTACAGTACAGTGTAGAGACAGGGAGGACAGTCAGCGGGTATAAATACAGTACAGTGTAGAGACAGGGAGGACAGTCAGGGAGGACAGTCAGCAGGTATAACTACAGTACAGTACATATAAAGCATTAGAATTGTTTTGAGATCCCAATCCAGTCCAGTTATTGGCTGTTGGGTCTGTGGCCTGGGAAATTCTACTACAGTATATGTATGTGCTGGTGCTGGGATATGGGGGTTTCCAAATGAATGACAAATAAAAAACTAAGTAGTCTTCATTGTGTATGTCTTCACACCCAGAGTTAGTACTTGGTGGAATCACCTTGGGCAGACATTTGAGTACGGTACTGCCATCTGTGCGTTACTCTTTGGGCAACATTTATACATTGTTTTTGTTAAAATTGCTCATATCATATTCTGCCCCTGACAAAAAAACATGTTTTTGTTTTGGGCAGCAAAATGTGAAGACTGTGCAAGGGGTGTGTAGACTTTCACTAGGCACTGTAAATATGAAAGGGGTGTGATTGTAATCTGTTTCTCTATTTGTCTCCATAGATACCCAGCACCTAGATCCTCCTATAGATGGAGAGATCTACTTCTGCTGAGGAGACTCCTCTTCATCTCCTCCCCTCCTCCTCCTCCTCCTCGTCTCCCAGATGGCAATGCAACATCCCTCTCACCAGCTGAATGTAAGGCCAGGTTGCCAAAGTGCCCAATCCTCAACCCACTACGTCCTCAAACACACACCCTCCCAACTGACACAAAAGGAAGTGGAAGGTCTCCCATCGTATGAGTCATAAGCTCCATGTGCAATGTTCTGTCTCAGTGCTCACTACAGATTGGCTCCTGACTGTTACCTGCTGAAAGATTGTCTATAGCAATAAGGATACTGCCTCTATGTTAGATACTCTAGGTTAAAGGTTGTCTATAGCAATAAGGATACTGCCTCTATGTTAGATACTCTAGGTTAAAGGTTGTCTATAGCAATAAGGATACTGCCTCTATGTTAGATACTCTAGGTTAAGGTTGTCTATAGCAATAAGGATACTGCCTCTATGTTAGATACTCTAGGTTAAAGGTTGTCTATAGCAATAAGGATACTGCCTCTATGTTAGATACTCTAGGTTAAAGGTTGTCTATAGCAATAAGGATACTGCCTCTATGTTAGATACTCTAGGTTAAAGGTTGTCTATAGCAATAAGGATACTGCCTCTATGTTAGATACTCTAGGTTAAAGGTTGTCTATAGCAATAAGGATACTGCCTCTATGTTAGATACTCTAGGTTAAAGGTTGTCTATAGCAATAAGGATACTGCCTCTATGTTACATACTCTAGGTTAAAGGTTGTCTATAGCAATAAGGATACTGCCTCTATGTTAGATACTCTAGGTTAAAGGTTGTCTATAGCAATAAGGATACTGCCTCTATGTTAGATACTCTAGGTTAAAGGTTGTCTATAGCAATAAGGAAACTGCCTCTATGTTAGATACTCTAGGTTAAAGGTTGTCTATAGCAATAAGGATACTGCCTCTATGTTAGATACTCTAGGTTAAAGGTTGTCTATAGCAATAAGATACTGCCTCTATGTTAGATACTCTAGGTTAAAGGTTGTCTATAGCAATAAGGATACTGCCTCTATGTTAGATACTCTAGGTTAAAGGTTGTCTATAGCAATAAGGAAACTGCCATCCCCTCCTCCCTTCTCCAGACCATCTCCGGTGACCTTCTCCCCTACCTCACCTCGCTGATCAACTCATCCTTGACCGCTGGCCATGTCCCTTCCGTCTTCAAGAGAGCGAGAGTTGCTCCCCTCCTCAAAAAACCAACACTCGACCCCACTGATGTCAACAACTACAGAACCAGTATCCCTTCTTTCTTTTCTTTCCAAAACTATTGAGCGTGCCGTCTTTAGCCAACTCTCTTGCTATCTCTCTCAGAATGACCTTCTTGATCCAAACCAATCAGGTTTCAGGACTGGTCATTCAACTGAGACTGCTCTTCTCTGTGTCACGGAGACTCTCCGCACTGCTAAAGCTAACTCTCTCTCCTCTGCTCTTGTCCTTCTAGACCTGTCTGCTGCCTTTGATACTGTGAACCATCAGATCCTCCTCTCCACCCTCTCCGAGATGGGCATCTCCGGCGCGGCTCACTCCTGGATTGCGTCCTACCTGACCGGTCGCTCCTACCAAGTGGCGTGGCGGGAAGCTGTCTCCGCACCACGTGCTCTCACCACTGGTGTCCCCCAGGGATCGGTTCTGGGCCCTCTCCTTTTCTCCCTATACACCAAGTCACTTGGCTCTGTCATATCCTCACATGGTCTCTCCTATCATTGCTACGCTGACGATACACAACTAATCTTCTCCTTTCCCCCTTCTGATAACCAGGTGGCGAATCGCATCTCTGCATGTCTGGCAGACATATCAGTATGGATGACGGATCACCACCTCAAGCTGAACCCTGGCAAGACGGAGCTGCTCTTCCTCCCGGGGAAGGACTGCCCGTTCCATGATCTCGCCATCACGGTTGACAACTCCGCTGTGTCCTCCTCCCAGAGTGCGAAGAGCCTAGGCGTGACCCTGGACAACACCCTGTCGTTCTCCGCCAACATCAAGGCGGTGACCCGCTCCTGCAGGTTCATGCTCTACAACATTCGGAGAGTGCGACCCTGCCTTACACAGGAAGCGGCGCAGGTCCTGGTCCAGGCACTTGTCATCTCCCGTCTGGACTACTGCAACTCGCTGTTGGCTGGGCTCCCTGCCTGTGCCATTAAAACCCCTACAACTCATCCAGAATGCCGCAGCCCGTCTGGTGTTCAACCTTCCCAAGTTCTCTCACGTCACCCCCCTCCTCCGCACACTCCACTGGCTTCCAGTTGAAGCTCGCATCCGCTACAAGACCATGGTGCTTGCCTATGGAGCAGTGAGGGGAACGGCACCTCTGTACCTTCAGGGTCTGATCAGTCCCTACACCCAAACGAGGACATTGCGTTCATCCACCTCTGGCCTGCTGGCTCCCCTTCCTCTGCGGAAGGAAACTGCCCTCTTATTTAGCTACTCTAGGTTTAAAGGTTGTCTATTAGCAATTAAGGATTACTGCCTCTATGTTAGATACTCTAGGTTAAAGGTTTGTTCTATAGCAATAAGGATTACTGCCTCTTGTTAGATACTCTAGGTTAAAGGTTGTCTATAGCAATAAGGATACTGCCTCTATGTTAGATACTCTAGGTTAAAGGTTGTCTATAGCAATAAGGAAACTGCCTCTATGTTAGATACTCTAGGTTAAAGGTTGTCTATAGCAATAAGGATACTGCCTCTATGTTACATACTCTAGGTTAAAGGTTGTCTATAGCAATAAGGATACTGCCTCTATGTTAGATACTCTAGGTTAAAGGTTGTCTATAGCAATAAGGATACTGCCTCTATGTTAGATACTCTAGGTTAAAGGTTGTCTATAGCAATAAGGAAACTGCCTCTATGTTAGATACTCTAGGTTAAAGGTTGTCTATAGCAATAAGGATACTGCCTCTATGTTACATACTCTAGGTTAAAGGTTGTCTATAGCAATAAGGATACTGCCTCTATGTTAGATACTCTAGGTTAAAGGTTGTCTATAGCAATAAGGATACTGCCTCTATGTTAGATACTCTAGGTTAAAGGTTGTCTATAGCAATAAGGATACTGCCTCTATGTTAGATACTCTAGGTTAAAGGTTGTCTATAGCAATAAGGATACTGCCTCTATGTTAGATACTCTAGGTTAAAGGTTGTCTATAGCAATAAGGATACTGCCTCTATGTTAGATACTCTAGGTTAAAGGTTGTCTATAGCAATAAGGATACTGCCTCTATGTTAGATACTCTAGGTTAAAGGTTGTCTATAGCAATAAGGATACTGCCTCTATGTTAGATACTCTAGGTTAAAGGTTGTCTATAGCAATAAGGATACTGCCTCTATGTTAGATACTCTAGGTTAAAGGTTGTCTATAGCAATAAGGATACTGCCTCTATGTTAGATACTCTAGGTTAAAGGTTGTCTATAGCAATAAGGATACTGCCTCTATGTTAGATACTGTAGGTTAAAGGTTGTCTATAGCAATAAGGATACTGCCTCTATGTTAGATACTCTAGGTTAAAGGTTGTCTATAGCAATAAGGATACTGCCTCTATGTTACATACTGTAGGGATGTGATGGACTAAATTAATACAATACCATTCTCCTAACTCTACCAATGATGATGGAGAGTGGTTTGAGCTACATAGTAATGGTCTCTGAGTGGTTTTAAATGTGGTCGTCTGTCCTCGAAGCTGATGTGACCGGGTCTAAGGAGTCTGTCTGTCCTCTGGATGGAATGACATATCATCTTACTACTCATGCAGAATACTAAACTCCTACAAGCTGAAAAACGGGTTCATAAAAGTCTTGAAGATTCTAGCAAGATGACCTACATTTAGTGATATAATGTAGATACACAGAGTAGAAGAGATACCAAGTTATACTGAGTTTCTCCTGGTCAATTCTCCAGAGATTGGGGGAAAACATCGCTCCTGATGTGCTTGATATGATGCAATAATCTCAATAAGTACAATTTACATGTGATGCTATTGATCACTTTAAAAATCATTTCTGGTACATGTCCAATACTGCTTTGAATTGACAATCTATAATCAATATGTAGTTTATCCAGATCAGTCTATCTTTATGGTGCAGCTACGGTGGGAAACACAATGTTGTTACTAATCCCAGAAGACCCGGAGAATACTCAAAGACTTAGACTGATATCAGCTGATCATCGACATGGTTCAAACTGTTCAAAAGCCACTTGTTACTTTGAATATCAGAAACTAGCAGGAAGGCTGAAACAGGACATGGTGTATATATTTGAACAGCATTATGTTTTTATGTCTTTAAATGAGACTTCTACCTGCAGAACAGGTATATTAAACCCCAACATAACAACAGCTCCAATCATGACCTACGTCAGAAGTGTGGTCCTCTGTAGCTCAATTGGTAGAGCATGGCGCTTGTAACGCCAGGGTAGTGGGTTCGATCCCCCGGGACCACCCATACGTAAAAATGTATGCACACATGTCTGTAAGTCGCTTTGGATAAAAGAGTCTGCTAAATGGCTTATTATTATTATTTATTATTAAGTGGGATGCAAACGATTGTACTAATCAAATCGAATCAAATCAAATGTTATTTGTCACTTGCGCCGAATACAACAGGTACCTTACAGTGAAATGCTTACTTACAGCCCTTAACCAACAATGCCGTTTTAAGAAAAAGTAAAAAATAGATAAGTAAAAAATAGCAACAATAACATAACAATAGCGAGGCTATATACAGGGGGTACCGGAACAGAGGCTATATACAGGCTATATACAGGGGGTAGCGGTACAGAGGCTATATACAGGCTATATACAGGGGGTAGCGGTACAGAGGCTATATACAGGGGGTACCGGTACAGAGGCTATATACAGGGGGTACCGGTACAGAGGCTATATACAGGGGGGGGTACCGGTACAGAGGCTATATACAGGCTATATACAGGGGGGTACCGGTACAGAGGCTATATACAGGCTATATACAGGGGGTACCGGTACAGGGGCTATATACAGGCTATATACAGGGGGTACCGGTACAGAGGCTATATACAGGGGGGGGGTACCGGTACAGAGGCTATATACAGGGGGGGGTACCGGTACAGAGGCTATATACAGGCTATATACAGGGGGTACCGGTACAGAGGCTATATACAGGGGGGGGGTACCGGTACAGAGGCTATATACAGGGGGTACCGGTACAGAGGCTATATACAGGCTATATACAGGGGGGTACCGGTACAGAGTCAATGTGCAGGGGTACAGGTTAGTCGAGGTAGTTGAGGTAATATGTACATGTAGGTAGAGTTAATGTGACTATGCATAGATAATAAACAGAGAGTAGCAGTGTGGGGGGGGGGGGGGGGGGGACAATGCAAATAGTCCGGGTAGCCATGATTAGCTGTTCAGGAGTCTTATGGCTTGGGGGTAGAAGCTGTTGAGAAGCCTTTTGGACCTAGACTTGGCACTCCGGTACCGCTTGCCGTGCGTTAGCAGAGAGAACAGTCTATGACTAGGGAGGCTGGAGTCTTTGACAATTTTTAGGGCCTTCCTCTGACACCGCCTGGTATAGAGGTCCTGGATGACAGGAAGCTTGGCCCCAGTGATGTACTGGGCCGTACGCAGTACCCTCTGTAGTGCCTTGCGGTCGGAGGCCGAGCAGTTGCCATACCAGGCAGTGATGCAACCAGTCAGGATGCTCTCGATGGTGCAGCTGTAGAACCTTTTGAGGATCTGAAAACCCATGCCAAATCTTTTCAGTCTCCTGAGGGGGAATAGGCTTTGTCGTGCCCTCTTCACGACTGTCTTGGTGTGTTTGGACCATGATAGTTTGCTGGTGATGTGGACACCAAGGAACTTGAAGCTCTCAACCTGTTCCACTACAGCCCCATCGATGAGAATGGGGGCGTGCTCAGTCCTCTTTTTCCTGTAGTCCATAATCATCTCCTTTGTCTTGATCACGTTGAGGGAGAGGTTGTTATCCTGGCACCACACGGCCAGGTCTCTGACCTCCTCCCTATAGGCTGTCTCATCGTTGTCGGTGATCAGGCCTACCACTGTTGTGTCGTCGGCAAACTTAATGATGGTGTTGGAGTCGTGCCTGGCCATGCAGTCATGGGTGAACAGGGAGTACAGGAGGGGACTGAGCACGCACCCCTGAGGGGCCCCCGTGTTGAGGATCAGCGTGGCAGATGTGTTGTTACCTACCCTTACCACCTGGGGGCGGCCCGTCAGGAAGTCCAGGATCCAGTTGCAGAAGGAGGTGTTTAGTCCCAGGGTCCTTAGCTTAGTGATGAGCTTGGAGGGCACTATGGTGTTGAACACTGAGCTGTAGTCAATGAATAGCATTCTCACATAGGTGTTCCTTTTGTCCAGGTGGGAAAGGGCAGTGTGGAGTGCAATAGAGATTCCATCATCTGTGGATCTGTTGGGGCGGTATGCGAATTGGAGTGGGTCTAGGGTTTCTGGGATAATGGTGTTGATGTGAGCCATGACCAGCCTTTCAAAGCACTTCATGGCTACAGAGCATTTTCACCTGACAGTATATTTCACTTGTTAACCTTTCTCAGTGCTGCTTCCTCTGCTGTGTAATGACTGTGTCTGTCTGTCTGTCTGTCAGGCTGTGTCCATGGATTTTATTTCATATGTGGGTTCATTGTCCCCAAGCTGAGTATGGAGTCATTATAGTGTTGTTCCTAAGAGGCTTATTTGGCCAGTGAATAAGTTGTTTTATTTAATGTGTTTATAATTAGAGTGGAATCCCGTGGAATTCAATACAATGAGAATGTGCTAGTTGGCCTTTTTGTTAATTAGTAGTCGTGGCATGTCACAACCACTAGAGGGCCCTCTAGCTATGCCTTTTTGTTAATTAGAAGTAATGGCGTGTCACAACCACTAGAGGGCCCTCTAGCTATGCCTCAATTAGTAGTAGTATTATTCCCACACCATCCAACAACGTTGGCAATGAAGATACGTTTTATTTTTTAATTCATGCTGTGCAGGATTGTTCATTTCTTTTGGATTTTATTCAGGTCTTTGGCAATTAACATGTGTTCCTCTGGCGTTAGTAACTGGCTGGGGAAAATATGTTTCAGGTTTTATTCGTCGTATGTGTGGGATACGTATGGTATACACTGTCCAATGAAACGCTGACTGCAGGTTGTTTCTGGACAATTCAACAACAATAATAAACAATAGAAGATATTAAAATAATACCAACATAATAAAGTAGTCAGGAGTTAGTTAGTTAGTTAGTTAGTTAGTTAGTTAGTTAGTTAGTTAGTTAGTTAGTTAGTTAGTTAGTTAGTTAGTTAGTTATTGAATGAAGTCAATCCTTGAATAGAAACACAATGTGTTCCCCCAATGGGCTCTGGTAATAAAGTAGTCAGGAGTTAGTTAGTTAGTTAGTTAGTTAGTTAGTTAGTTATTGAATGAAGTCAATCCTTGAATAGAAACACAATGTGTTCCCCCCAATGGGCTCTGGTTAAAAGTAGTGCACTGTGTAGGGAATAGGGTGCCATTTGGGACACAAACAAGGCCAGATCAGACTGAACGCCACTACTACAGTAACCTCTCTCTCTGAAGGACAATCTAGATGCAAGAAAACAATCAAATACTTGTTTCCTTATACAATACAAAGAGTGGTCTATATATTTCACCTGGTCCGCAAACCTTTTGCATCCCAAATTGCAACCAGGGCCCTGGTCAAAAGTAGTGCACTATATAGGGAATAGGGTGCCATTTGGGATACATCCTGTGTTTAGCCTTCAATATAAAAGATGAAGTGCACAGAATATAACCCACCATCTTGTCAGGATGATCCACAGATGTTTTTTATACCTCTGGCTTAGGGTTGCAAAATGTATGTAACTTTCCAAAAATGATCAGGTTTTCCAGAAATCCCTGTTGAAATATTCCTGGAATAGTGAGGGAATAAGCAGGAAGTCAATCCTCCTCACGATTTCTGGAAAACCTGGGAATTTGGGGAAATGTACTGGCATTCTGCTACCCTACTGTCTGTTTGGAACAACGTGTTTGTCCCGAAGGCCCAGATCTGTTCTCTTTCTGAATAATGTCAAATAAAAAACTATCATGTAAAAATGAAAAAGACAAAATGTAAAAGTATGAATTATTATTATTATTTATTTTTTCTCTGTGATTTATGTCAACATTTTATGATGAGACTTTATCTTTGATTCCCACCTGTTTGGTGGAATTTAATGTAAACTCATATTTCCCTCATAATAAAGAACTATTATGGAAGATTATCTGATTCAAATGTCTACTCAGTTAATGCTTCTCTTCTACTGTTTGTTAGTGTGGGATGGTGACACTACCAATATAGTAGACATTGGCCCCCCCCCATTGGTCCAGACTGACTTCATTGCAGACGCTTGCCAGATCTCATAATGCCTGGATAGGTATTTAACATACACTACATGCCCAAAAGGTATGTGGACACCTGCTCGTCGAACATCTCATTCCAAAATCATGGGTATTAATATGGAGTTGGTCCCCCCTTTGCTGCTATAACAGCCTCCACTCTTCTGGGAAGGCTTTCCACTAGATGTTGGAACATTGCTGAGGGGACTTGCTTCCATTCAGCCACAAGAGCATTAGTGAGGTCGGGCACTGATGTTGGCCGATTAGGCCTGGCTCGCAGTCGGCGTTCCAATTCATACCAAAGGTGTTCAATGGGGTTGTCGTCAGGGCTCTGTGCATGCCAGTCAAGTTCTTCCACACCGATCTCAACAAACCATTTCTGTATGGACCTTGCTTTGTGCACGGGGACATTGTCATCCTGAAACAGGAAAGGGCCTTCCCCAAACTGTTGCCACAAAGTTGGAAGCACAGAATCATCTAGAATGTCATTGTATGCTGTAGCGTTATTTCCCTTCACTGGAACTAAGGGGCCCGAACCATGAAAAACAGCCCCAGACCATTATTCCTCCTCCACCAAACTTTACAGTTGGCACATGCATTGCGGCAGGTAGCGTTCTCCTGGCATCCGCCAAACCCAGATTCGTCCGTCGGACTGCCAGATGGTGGTCGGACTGCCAGATGGTGAATCGTGATTCATCACTCCAGAGAATGCGTTTCCACTGCTCCAGAGTCCAAAGGCGGTGAGCTTTACACCACTCCAGCCGAAGCTTGGCATTGCGCATGGTGATCTCAGGCTTGTGTGCAGCTGCTCGGTCATGGAAACCCATTTCAGGAAGCTCCCGACGAACAGTTGTTGTGCTGACGTTGCTTCCAGAGGCAGTTTGGAACTCAGTAGTCAGTATTGCAACCGAGGACAGATGATTCTTACCCACTATGCACTTCAGCACTCTGCGGTCTCATTCTGTGGCCTACCACTTCATGGCTGAGCCGTTGTTGCTCATAGGCATTTCCACTTCACAATAACAGCACTTACAGTTGACCGGGGCAGCTCTAGAAGGGCGGAAATTAGACGAACTGCCTTGTTGGAAAGGTGGCATCCTATGATGGTGCCACGTTGAAAGTCACTGAGCTCTTCAGTAAGGCCATTCTACTGCAACTGTTTGTCTATGGAGATTGCAATGCTGTGTGCTTGATTTTAGCAACGGTGTGCAGAAATAGCCAAATCCACTAATATGAAGGGGTGTCCACATACTGCTGTATATATAGTGTATCTCTATTAGAATCCACTAATATGAAGGGGTGTCCACATACTGCTGTATATATAGTGCACCTCTATTAGAATCCACTAATATGAAGGGGTGTCCTCATACTGCTGTATATATAGTGTATCTCTATTAGAATCCACTAATATGAAGGGGTGTCCACATACTGCTGTATATATAGTGTATCTCTATTAGAATCCACTAATATGAAGGGGTGTCCACATACTGCTGTATATATAGTGCATCTCTATTAGAATCCACTAATATGAAGGGGTGTCCACATACTGCTGTATATATAGTGCATCTCTATTAGAATCCACTAATATGAAGGGGTGTCCACATACTGCTGTATATATAGTGTATCTCTATTAGAATCCACTAATATGAAGGGGTGTCCACATACTGCTGTATATATAGTGCATCTCTATTAGAATCCACTAATATGAAGGGGTGTCCACATACTGCTGTATATATAGTGTATCTCTATTAGAATCCACTAATATGAAGGGGTGTCCACATACTGCTGTATATATAGTGCATCTCTATTAGAATCCACTAATATGAAGGGGTGTCCACATACTGCTGTATATATAGTGTATCTCTATTAGAATCCACTAATATGAAGGGGTGTCCACATACTGCTGTATATATAGTGTATCTCTATTAGAATCCACTAATATGAAGGGGTGTCCACATACTGCTGTATATATAGTGCATCTCTATTAGAATCCACTAATATGAAGGGGTGTCCACATACTGCTGTATATATAGTGTACCTCTATTAGAATCCACTAATATGAAGGGGTGTCCACATACTGCTCTATATATAGTGCATCTCTATTAGAATCCACTAATATGAAGGGGTGTCCACATACTGCTCTATATATAGTGCATCTCTATTAGAATCCACTAATATGAAGGGGTGTCCACATACTGCTGTATATATAGTGCATCTCTATTAGAATCCACTAATATGAAGGGGTGTCCACATACTGCTGTATATATAGTGTATCTCTATTAGAATCCACTAATATGAAGGGGTGTCCACATACTGCTGTATATATAGTGCATCTCTATTAGAATCCACTAATATGAAGGGGTGTCCACATACTGCTCTATATATAGTGCATCTCTATTAGAATCCACTAATATGAAGGGGTGTCCACATACTGCTGTATATATAGTGCATCTCTATTAGAATCCACTAATATGAAGGGGTGTCCACATACTGCTCTATATATAGTGCATCTCTATTAGAATCCACTAATATGAAGGGGTGTCCACATACTGCTGTATATATAGTGCATCTCTATTAGAATCCACTAATATGAAGGGGTGTCCACATACTGCTGTATATATAGTGTATCTCTATTAGAATCCACTAATATGAAGGGGTGTCCACATACTGCTGTATATATAGTGCATCTCTATTAGAATCCACTAATATGAAGGGGTGTCCACATACTGCTGTATATATAGTGCATCTCTATTAGAATCCACTAAGATGAAGGGGTGTCCACATACTGCTGTATATATAGTGTATCTCTATTAGAATCCACTAATATGAAGGGGTGTCCACCTACTGCTGTATATATAGTGCATCTCTATTAGAATCCACTAATATGAAGGGGTGTCCACATACTGCTGTATATATAGTGTATCTCTATTAGAATCCACTAATATGAAGGGGTGTCCACATACTGCTGTATATATAGTGTATCTCTATTAGAATCCACTAATATGAAGGGGTGTCCACATACTGCTGTATATATAGTGTATCTCTATTAGAATCCACTAATATGAAGGGGTGTCCACATACTGCTCTATATATAGTGTATCAGCTCAGCATATAATATATGGATCTGATATTGACCAATAGCAGACTGTCCTTGTTCTGTATCTGAAGATGAATCAACGTTTTGTCCATTTGTTGAAAATGTGTCTTCAACTCTTTCCTCCAACTCCCCCGATAGTCCACATCCAGCCTGCTGTATCTATGAAGTTCTCTGTCCTGTCTGCTCCACATCCAGCCTGCTGTATCTATGAAGTTCTCTGTCCTGTCTGCTCCACATCCAGCCTGCTGTATCTATGAAGTTCTCTGTCCTGTCTGCTCCACATCCAGCCTGCTGTATCTATGAAGTTCTCTGTCCTGTCTGCTCCACATCCAGCCTGCTGTATCTATGAAGTTCTCTGTCCTGTCTGCTCCACATCCAGCCTGCTGGATCTATGAAGTTCTCTGTCCTGTCTGCTCCACATCCAGCCTGCTGTATCTATTAAGTTCTCTGTCCTGTCTGGTCCACATCCAGCCTGCTGTATCTATGAAGCTCTCTGTCCTGTCTGCTCCACATCCAGCCTGCTGTATCTATGAAGTTCTCTGTCCTGTCTGCTCCACATCCAGCCTGCCTGATCCTATGAAGTTCTCTGTCCTGGTCTGCTCCACATCCAGCCAGCTGCTGTCATCTATGAAGTTCTCTGTCCTGGTCTGCTCCACATCCAGCCTGCCTGTATCTATGAAGGTTCTCTGTTCTGTCTTGATCCACATACCACATGCGTTGTATCATATGAAGTTCTCTGTCCCTGTCTGCTCCACATCCAGCCCAGGCCTGTCATCTATGAACGTTCTCTGTCCTGTCCTGCTCCATCACATCCAGCCTTCTGTATCTATGAAGTTCTCTGTCCTGTCTGCTCCACGTCCAGTCTGCTGTATCTATGAAGCTCTATGTCCCTGTCGGCTACACATCCAGCTTGCTTATATCTATGAAGTTCTCTGTCCTTGTCTGCTCCACATTCTCAGCCTGCTGGATCTAAAAGGTCTCTGTCCTGTCTGCTCCATCGCCTGCTGTATCATGAAGAGTTCTCTGTCCTGTCTGCTCTACATCCAGCCTGCTGTATTGTATCTATGAAGTTCTCTGTCCTGTCTGCTCCACATCCAGCCTGCTGTATCTATGAAGTTCTCTGTCCTGTCTGCTCCACATCCAGCCTGCTGGATCTATGAAGTTCTCTGTCCTGTCTGCTCCACATCCAGCCTGCTGTATCTATTAAGTTCTCTGTCCTGTCTGCTCCACATCCAGCCTGCTGTATCTATGAAGCTCTCTGTCCTGTCTGCTCCACATCCAGCCTGCTGTATCTATGAAGTTCTCTGTCCTGTCTGCTCCATCCAGCCTGCTGTATCTATGAAGTTCTCTGTCCTGTCTGCTCCACATCCAGCCTGCTGTATCTATGAAGTTCTCTGTCCTGTCTGCTCCACATCCAGCTGCTGTATCTATGAAGTTCTCTGTCCTGTCTGCTCCACATCCAGCCTGCTGTATCTATGAAGTTCTCTGTCCTGTCTGCTCCACATCCAGCCTGCTGGATCTATAAAGTTCTCTGTCCTGTCTGCTCCACATCCAGCCTGCTGTATCTATGAAGTTCTCTGTCCTGTCTGCTCCACATCCAGCCTGCTGGATCTATGAAGTTCTCTGTCCTGTCTGCTCCACATCCAGCCTGCTGTATCTATGAAGTTCTCTGTCCTGTCTGCTCGACATCCACCTGCTGGATCTATGAAGTTCTCTGTCCTGTCTGCTCCATCCAGCCTGCTGTATCTATGAAGTTCTCTGTCCTGTCTGCTCCACATCCAGCCTGCTGTATCTATGAAGCTCTCTGTCCTGTCTGCTCCACATCCAGCCTGCTGTATCTATGAAGTTCTCTGTCCTGTCTGCTCCACATCCAGCCTGCTGTATCTATGAAGTTCTCTGTCCTGTCTGCTCCACATCCAGCCTGCTGTATCTATGAAGTTCTCTGTCCTGTCTGCTCCACATCCAGCCTGCTGTATCTATGAAGTTCTCTGTCCTGTCTGCTCCACATCCGTCTGCTGTATCTATGAAGTTCTCTGTCCTGTCTGCTCCACATCCAGCCTGCTGTATCTATGAAGTTCTCTGTCCTGTCTGCTCCACATCCAGCCTGCTGTATCTATGAAGTTCTCTGTCCTGTCTGCGCCACATCCAGCCTGCTGTATCTATGAAGTTCTCTGTCCTGTCTGCTCCACATCCAGCCTGCTGTATCTATGAAGTTCTCTGTCCTGTCTGCTCCACATCCAGCCAGCTGTATCTATGTTGGAAACGTTCCACAGGGATGTTGGCCCATGATGACGCGATGGCATCACGCAGTTGCTGCAGATTGGACGGCGGTACATTCATGCTGCGAACAGCCTGTTCCATCTCATCCCAAAGATGCTCTATTGGGTAGAGGTCTGGGGACTGCCCAGACCACTCATGGAAACTGAACTCACTGTCATGTTCCAGGCTATATTTTTCCACTTCTTGTGTTTAGCTGATAGGAGTGGAACCCGGTGTGGTCGTCTTCTGCAATAGCCCATCCGTGACAAGGGTCGACAAGTTGCGCGTTCCGAGATGCCGTTCTGCACACCAGTTGTACTGCACCGTTATTTGTCTGTTTGTGGCCCGCCTCTTTAGCTTGCATGATTCTTGCCATTTTCCTTCGACCTCTTTCATCAATGAGCTGTTTTCGCCCGCAGGACTACCGCTGACTGGATGTTTTTGGTTTGTCGCACCATTCTCGGTAAACCCTGGACACTGTCGTGCGTGAAAAGCCCAGGATGGCAGCCGGTTGCTGAGATACTGGATCCGATGCGCCTGCCTGCCACACTCAGTCACTTAGGTCACTCATTTTGTCCATTCTAACGTTCAATGGAACAGTAACTGAATGCCTCGATGCCGGTCTGCCTGCTTTATATAGCAGGCCACGTGACTCTCTGTCTGTAGGAGCGATTCATTTTCGTGAAGAATGAAGAAAGTGTTCTTCAATGGAAGCTTCTATAACATGAGATATGTACAGTGTACGGTGTCCCTCAGGGCAGTTGCCTTGGGCCGTTACTCTTCTCTATTTTTCCAAATGATTTGCCACTGGTCTTACATGAAGCTAGAATGACTACGCTGATGATTCCACCTCTACATGTCACCACCCAAAGCCAGTGAGGTCACTGATATTCTAAATAAGGAGTTAGTCAGTATCAGAATGGGTGATCAGTAATAAACTGGTCTTAAATACATCTAAAACCTAACAGCATTGTATTTGGTTCAAAACATTATCTTAAGACCTAAACCTCAACTGAAGTTGTGCATAAAGGGTGTGATCATTGAGCAAGTTGAGGAAGCTAAACTATATAACATTGGATGGTCAAGTCATATTGACAAAGTTGTTGTGAAGATGTGGAGGTTGTATCTCTGTTGTAAAAACTATATTCTGCGTTTTTGACACAAAGATCAACTGTACTAGTTGTTCAGACTCTGGTCGTGTCCCGTCTTGATTACTGTCTGGTAATATGGTCAGGTGCAGCAAAGAAAGACCTAGCAAAGCTGCAGCTGGCTCAAACCAGAGCATCACGCCTTAACTGCATATACAGAACTAACATCAACAACATGCATGCCAGTCTTTCCTGGTTGAGGGTTGATGAGAGATTAACTGCTTCTCTTCTAAACTACTCAAAAAAATTAAGGGAACACTAAAATAACACATCCTAGATCTGAATGAATAAAATAATCTTATTAAATACTTTTTTCTTTACATAGTTGAATGTGCTGACAACAAAATCACACAAAAATTATCAATGGAAATCAAATTTATCAGCCCATGGAGGTCTGGATTTGGAGTCACCCTCAAAATTAAAGTGGAAAACCACACTACAGGCTGATCCAACTTTGATGTAATGTCCTTAAAACAAGTCAAAATGAGGCTCAGTAGTGTGTGTGGCCTCCACGTGCCTGTATGACCTCCCTACAATGCCTGGGCATGCTCCTGATGAGGTGGCGGATGGTCTCCTGAGGGATCTCCTCCCAGACCTGGACTAAAGCATCCGCCAACTCCTGGACAGTCTGTGGTGCAACGTGGCGTTGGTGGATGGAGCGAGACATGATGTCCCAGATGTGCTCAATTGGATTCAGGTCTGGGGAACGGGCGGGCCAGTCCATAGCATCAATGCCTTCCTCTTGCAGGAACTGCTGACACACTCCAGCCACATGAGGTCTAGCATTGTCTTGCATTAGGAGGAACCCAGGGCCAACCGCACCAGCATATGGTCTCACAAGGGGTCTGAGGATCTCATCTCGGTACCTAATGGCAGTCAGGCTACCTCTGGCGAGCACATGGCTGTGCGGCCCCCCAAAGAAATGCCACCCCACACCATGACTGACCCACCGCCAAATCGGTCATGCCGGAGGATGTTGCAGGCAGCAGAACGTTCTCCACTGCGTCTCCAGACTCTGTCACGTCTGTCACGTGCTCAGTGTGAACCTGCTTTCATCTGTGAAGAGCACAGGGCGCCAGTGGCGAATTTGCCAATCTTGGTGTTCTCTGGCAAATGCCAAACGTCCTGCACGGTGTTGGGCTGTAAGCACAACCCCCACCTGTGGAAGTCGGGCCCTCATACCACCCTCATGGAGTCTGTTTCTGACCGTTTGAGCAGACACATGCACATTTGTGGCCTGCTGGAGGTCATTTTGCAGGGCTCTGGCAGTGCTCCTCCTGCTCCTCCTAGCACAAAGGCGGAGGTAGCAGTCCTGCTGCTGGGTTGTTGCCCTCCTACGGCCTCCTCCACGTCTTCTGATGTACTGGCCTGTCTCCTGGTAGCGCCTCCATGCTCTGGACACTACGCTGACAGACACAGCAAACCTTCTTGCCACAGCTCGCATTGATGTGCCATCCTGGATGAGCTGCACTACCTGAGCCACTTGTGTGGGTTGTAGACTCCGTCTCATGCTACCACTAGAGTGAAAGCACCGCCAGCATTCAAAAGTGACCAAAACATCAGCCAGGAAGCATAGGAACTGAGAAGTGGTCTGTGGTCACCACCTGCAAAACCAGTCCTTTATTGGGGGTGTCTTGCTAATTGCCTATAATTTCCACCTGTTGTCTATTCCATTTGCACAACAGCATGTGACATTTATTGTCAATCAGTGTTGCTTCCTAAGTGGACAGTTTGATTTCACAGAAGTGTGATTGACTTGGAGTTACATTGTGTTGTTTAAGTGTTCCCTTTATTTTTTTGAGCAGTGTAGTTTTCATGAACATATTACTGTGATGAAATGTCCAGATTGTCTGCATAATCAAATAACATACAGCTCAGACACCCATACATACCCCACAAGACATGCCACCAGGGGTCTCTTCACAGTCCACCCATACATACCCCACAAGACATGCCACCAGGGGTCTCTTCACAGTCCACCCATACAGACCCCACAAGACATGCCACCAGGGGTCTCTTCACAGTCCACCCATACATACCCCACAAGACATGCCACCAGGGGTCTCTTCACAGTCTCCAAGTCCAAAACGCACAGTATTATACAGAGCCATGATCGCATGGAACTCCCTTCCATCTCCAATAACTCAAGTAAACAGCAAAATTATCTTTAAAAAATTGATAAAACTACATCTCATGGCACATTAGGGACTGGGAAATGACACACATACATACACACACACACACACACAGACACACTATCTACACACAGACCCACTATATCACACTATCTACACACAGACACACTATAACCTTCTGCCAAATGTATATTAGAGACACATATTTCCCTCAGATTACAGCGATCCACAAAGAATTCGAAAACAAATCCAATTTTGATAAACTCCCTTATCTACTGGGTGAAACACCACAGTGTGCCATCACAGCAGCAATATTTGTGACCTGTTGCTGCAATGAAAGGGCAACCAGTGAAGCACAAACAACATTGTAAATACATTTACATTTTAGTCATTTAGCATACGCTCTTATCCAGAGCGACTTACAGTTAGTGAGTGCATACAACACATATTTAGGTTGATTTATTTTCCCTTTTTTACTTTAACTATGCGACGCAGTCATATTGTTGTTGGCACAGTGACTCTGATTACGTCAAAGCACATTGTCATAGATCCAGATGTATCTCTTTGTGCCAGTTGGTATTAAGTCAGTGCTCAGTGAGGAAGCCATCAGAAGGCTATAGCAGGATTAGAAGAGGCTGGAATCAACACAATAGATAGATAGCATCCCTGGGTTGCATGGCTGAACAGCTAGACTGGGATTCTGTGGGATTCTGTGTAAAGCCAGTGATCATATCTACATCAGGCAGGGCTTCTACATCTTTGGTCAGCAGAGCAGGACTTTGATTTAACCAGAGTAGAGCAGGCAGCCACCAGCCCTTGGACTAAAGTGGTCAACAGTCAAAACCTGAGGAGAGGCAGAAAACAGATGCAGACCTCAATTCATCAGGGCATGGACTCTACAAGGTGTCGAAAGCGTTCAACAGGGATGCTGGCCCATGTTGACTCCAATGCTTCCCACAGTTGTGTCAAGTTGGCAGGATGCCCTTTGGGTGGTGGACCATTCTTGAAACACACGGGAAACTGTTGAGCGTGAAAAAACAGCAGCGTTGCAGTTCTTGACACAATCCGGTGTGCCTGGCACCTACTACCATACCCCATTCAAAGGCACTTAAATATTTTGTCTTGCCCATTCACCCTTTGAATGGCACACATACACAATCCATGTCTCAATTGTCTCAAGGCTTAAAAATCATTATTTAACCTGTCTCCTCCCCTTCATCTACACTGATTGAAGTGGATTTAACAAGTGACATCAATAAGGATCATAGCTTTCACCTGAATTCAACTAATCATCAAGCCCTCAATGAGATTGTCAAGGTGGAGTGTAGTGGAACGTGGAATCACACGCAGGGCACAGAGATTCAAAGCCAAATGTCTTTAGTGAAGTCCGTGGTACACGCCAAACACGGCAACAGGCCACAGGCGAAAACAAACGCACACTAGACTGTCCAAAGTAAGTATGCACAACGTGCAGGACTCTCTTACAAAACACGAAAATAAGAGAGCACAATACAGAGGACCAAACAACAACACGTGACAGTAGAACAATTACACACAACACCTGACCAAACACAAGAGAACTAAATAGGGTGCCTAATGAACTCTAAACAATAAACAGGTGTGACAAACAGACAAAACCAATCAAACATGAAACTATGAACGGTGGCAGCTAGTACTCCGGAGACGACGACCGCCGAAGCCTGCCCGAACAAGGAGAAGGAGCCGCCTCGGCCGAAACCGTGACAGAGATGAATCAGGTAAGTTTGTCTGGGTCAACAACAAAAATGTGTGCTGTTGGGGATACTGGAGGACTGGAGTTGGGCTGTTGGGGGGTACTGGAGGACTGGAGTTGGGCTGTTGGGGGGTACTGGAGGACTGGAGTTGGGCTGGAGGGGGTACTGGAGGACTGGAGTTGGGCTGTTGGGGGTACTGGAGGACTGGAGTTGGGCTGTTGGGGTACTGGAGGACTGGAGTTGGGCTGTTGGGGATACTGGAGGACTGGAGTTGGGCTGTTGGGATAATGGAGGACTGGAGTTGGGCTGTTGGGGTACTGGAGGACTGGAGTTGGGCTGTTGGGGGTACTGGAGGACTGGAGTTGGGCTGTTGGGGTACTGGAGGACTGGAGTTGGGCTGTTGGGGTACTGGAGGACTGGAGTTGGGCTGTTGGGGTACTGGAGGACTGGAAGTTGGGCTGTTGGGGGTACTGGAGAAAACATTACCCTATATAGTGCACTACTGTTGACCCATGCCAATACGGTCCTGATCAAAAGTAGTGCACTATATAGGGAATAGGGTACCATTCTCTGGTCTAAAGTAGTGCACTATATAGGGAATAGGGTGCCATTCTCTGGTCTAAAGTAGTGCACTATATAGGGAATAGGGTGCCATTCTCTGGTCTAAAGTAGTGCTCTATATAGGGAATAGGGTACCATTCTCTGGTCTAAAGTAGTGCACTATATAGGGAATAGGGTGCCATTCTCTGGTCTAAAGTAGTGCACTATATAGGGAATAGGGTACCATTCTCTGGTCTAAAGTAGTGCACTATATAGGGAAAGGGTGCCATTCTCTGGTCTAAAGTAGTGCACTATATAGGGAATAGGGTGCCATTATCTGGTCTAAAGTAGTGCACTATATAGGGAATAGGGTGCCATTCTCTGGTCTAAAGTAATGCACTGTATAGGGAATAGGTGCCATGTATGGGGTGGATGTATGGGGTGGATGTATGGGGTGGATGTATGGGGTGGATGTATGGGGTGGATGTATGAGGTGGATGTACGGGGTGGATGTACGAGGTGGATGTACGGGGTGGATGTATGAGGTGGATGTATGAGGTTGATGTATGGGGTGGATGTATGGGGTGGATGTATGGGGTGGATGTATGAGGTGGATGTATGGGGTGGATGTATGGGGTGGATGTATGGGGTGGATGTATGAGGTGGATGTATGGGGTGGATGTATGGGGTGGATGTATGAGGTGGATGTATGGGGTGGATGTATGAGGTGGATGTATGGGGTGGATGTATGAGGTGGATGTACGGGGTGGATGTACGAGGTGGATGTACGGGGTGGATGTACGAGGTGGATGTACGGGGTGGATGTACGGGGTGGATGTACGGGGTGGATGTACGGGGTGGATGTACGAGGTGGATGTACGGGGTGGATGTACGGGGTGGATGTACGGGGTGGATGTACGGGGTGGATGTACGGGGTGGATGTACGAGGTGGATGTACGGGGTGGATGTATGAGGTGGATGTATGAGGTGGATGTATGGGGTGGATGTATGGGGTGGATGTATGGGGTGGATGTATGGGGTGGATGTATGAGGTGGATGTATGGGGTGGATGTATGGGGTGGATGTATGGGGTGGATGTATGAGGTGGATGTATGGGGTGGATGTATGGGGTGGATGTATGAGGTGGATGTATGAGGTGGATGTATGGGGTGGATGTATGAGGTGGATGTATGGGGTGGATGTACGGGGTGGATGTACGGGGTGGATGTATGGGGTGGATGTATGGGGTGGATGTATGAGGTGGATGTATGGGGTGGATGTATGGGGTGGATGTATGAGGTGGATGTATGGGGTGGATGTATGGGGTGGATGTACGGGGTGGATGTACAGGGTGGATGTATGGGGTGGATGTACGGGGTGGATGTACGAGGTGGATGTACGGGGTGGATGTATGGGGTGGATGTATGAGGTGGATGTATGGGGTGGATGTATGGGGTGGATGTATGGGCTGGATGTATGGGGTGGATGTATGAGGTGGATGTATGGGGTGGATGTATGGGGTGGATGTACGGGGTGGATGTACGGGGTGGATGTACGGGGTGGATGTACGGGGTGGATGTACGGGGTGGATGTACGGGGTGGATGTATGGGGTGGATGTATGAGGTGGATGTATGGGGTGGATGTACGGGGTGGATGTACGGGGTGGATTTACGGGGTGGATGTACGGGGTGGATGTATGGGGTGGATGTACGGGGTGGATGTACGGGGTGGATGTATGGGGTGGATGTATGGGGTGGATGTATGGGGTGGATGTATGAGGTGGATGTACGGGGTGGATGTACGGGGTGGATGTACGGGGTGGATGTACGGGGTGGATGTACGGGGTGGATGTACGGTGTGGATGTATGGGGTGGATGTATGAGGCGGATGTACAAGGTGGATGTACGGGGTGGATGTATGTGGATGTATGAGGTGGATGTACGGGGTGGATGTACAAGGTGGATGTACAAGGTGGATGTATGGGGTGGATGTATGAGGCGGATGTGTAGATTGGAATTCCAACAGGTTAAGAGCTCAGAATGCTTAACTCTCTGACGACTAGGTGCCATCACTGCTACAGTCACCTCCAATCTAATCCTGATGACTAGGTGCCATCACTGCTACAGTCACCTCCAATCTAATCCTGACGACTAGGTGCCATCACTGCTACAGTCACCTCCAATCTAATCCTGACGACTAGGTGCCATCACTGCTACAGTCACCTCCAATCTAATCCTGACGACTAGGTGCCGTCACTGCTACAGTCACCTCCAATCTAATCCTGACGACTAGGTGCCATCACTGCTACAGTCCAATCTAATCCTGACGACTAGGTGCCATCACTGCTATAGTCACCTCCAATCTAATCCTGACGACTAGGTGCCATCACTGCTACAGTCACCTCCAATCTAATCCTGACGACTAGGTGCCATCACTACTACAGTCACCTCCAATCTAATCCTGACGACTAGGTGCCATCACTGCTACAGTCACCTCCAATCTAATCCTGACGACTAGGTGCCATCACTGCTACAGTCACCTCCAATCTAATCCTGACGACTAGGTGCCATCACTGCTACAGTCACCTCCAATCTAATCCTGACGACTAGGTGCCGTCACTGCTACAGTCACCTCCAATCTAATCCTGACGACTAGGTGCCATCACTGCTACAGTCACCTCCAATCTAATCCTGACGACTAGGTGCCATCACTGCTACAGTCACCTCCAATCTAATCCTGACGACTAGGTGCCATCACTGCTACAGTCACCTCCAATCTAATCCTGACGACTAGGTGCCGTCACTGCTACAGTCACCTCCAATCTAATCCTGACGACTAGGTGCCATCACTGCTACAGTCACCTCCAATCTAATCCTGACGACTAGGTGCCATCAGTGCTACAGTCACCTCCAATCTAATCCTGACGACTAGGTGCCGTCACTGCTACAGTCACCTCCAATCTAATCCTGACGACTAGGTGCCATCACTGCTACAGTCACCTCCAATCTAATCCTGACGACTAGGTGCCATCACTGCTAACAGTCACCTCCAATCTAATCCTGACGACTAGGTGCCGTCACTGCTACAGTCACCTCCAATCTAATCCTGACGACTAGGTGCCATCACTGCTACAGTCACCTCCAATCTAATCCTGACGACTAGGTGCCATCACTGCTACAGTCACCTCCAATCTAATCCTGACGACTAGGTGCCATCACTGCTACAGTCACCTCCAATCTAATCCTGACGACTAGGTGCCATCACTGCTACAGTCACCTCCAATCTAATCCTGACGACTAGGTGCCATCACTGCTACAGTCACCTCCAATCTAATCCTGACGACTAGGTGCCATCACTGCTACAGTCACCTCCAATCTAATCCTGACGACTAGGTGCCATCACTGCTACAGGTCACCTCCAATCTAATCCTGACGACTAGGTGCCATCACTGCTACAGTCACCTCCAATCTAATCCTGACGACTAGGTGCCATCACTGCTACAGTCACCTCCAATCTAATCCTGACGACTAGGTGCCGTCACTGCTACAGTCACCTCCAATCTAATCCTGACGACTAGGTGCCGTCACTGCTACAGTCACCTCCAATCTAATCCTGACGACTAGGTGCCGTCACTGCTACAGTCACCTCCAATCTAATCCTGACGACTAGGTGCCGTCACTGCTACAGTCACCTCCAATCTAATCCTGACGACTAGGTGCCGTCACTGCTACAGTCACCTCCAATCTAATCCTGACGACTAGGTGCCATCACTGCTACAGTCACCTCCAATCTAATCCTGACGACTAGGTGCCGTCACTGCTACAGTCACCTCCAATCTAATCCTGACGACTAGGTGCCATCACTGCTACAGTCACCTCCAATCTAATCCTGACGACTAGGTGCCATCACTGCTACAGTCACCTCCAATCTAATCCTGACGACTAGGTGCCATCACTGCTACAGTCACCTCCAATCTAATCCTGACGACTAGGTGCCGTCACTGCTACAGTCACCTCCAATCTAATCCTGACGACTAGGTGCCATCACTGCTACAGTCACCTCCAATCTAATCCTGACGACTAGGTGCCATCACTGCTACAGTCACCTCCAATCTAATCCTGACGACTAGGTGCCATCACTGCTACAGTCACCTCCAATCTAATCCTGACGACTAGGTGCCATCACTGCTACAGTCACCTCCAATCTAATCCTGACGACTAGGTGCCATCACTGCTACAGTCACCTCCAATCTAATCCTGACGACTAGGTGCCATCACTGCTACAGTCACCTCCAATCTAATCCTGACGACTAGGTGCCATCACTGCTACAGTCACCTCCAATCTAATCCTGACGACTAGGTGCCATCACTGCTACAGTCACCTCCAATCTAATCCTGACGACTAGGTGCCATCACTGCTACAGTCCAATCTAATCCTGACGACTAGGTGCCATCACTGCTACAGTCTCCTCCAATCTAATCCTGACGACTAGGTGCCATCACTGCTACAGTCACCTCCAATCTAATCCTGACGACTAGGTGCCGTCACTGCTACAGTCACCTCCAATCTAATCCTGACGACTAGGTGCCGTCACTGCTACAGTCACCTCCAATCTAATCCTGACGACTAGGTGCCATCACTGCTACAGTCACCTCCAATCTAATCCTGACGACTAGGTGCCATCACTGCTACAGTCACCTCCAATCTAATCCTGACGACTAGGTGCCATCACTGCTACAGTCACCTCCAATCTAATCCTGACGACTAGGTGCCGTCACTGCTACAGTCACCTCCAATCTAATCCTGACGACTAGGTGCCGTCACTGCTACAGTCACCTCCAATCTAATCCTGACGACTAGGTGCCATCACTGCTACAGTCACCTCCAATCTAATCCTGACGACTAGGTGCCATCACTGCTACAGTCACCTCCAATCTAATCCTGACGACTAGGTGCCATCACTGCTACAGTCACCTCCAATCTAATCCTGACGACTAGGTGCCGTCACTGCTACAGTCACCTCCAATCTAATCCTGACGACTAGGTGCCATCACTGCTACAGTCACCTCCAATCTAATCCTGACGACTAGGTGCCATCACTGCTACAGTCACCTCCAATCTAATCCTGACGACTAGGTGCCATCACTGCTACAGTCACCTCCAATCTAATCCTGACGACTAGGTGCCATCACTGCTACAGTCACCTCCAATCTAATCCTGACGACTAGGTGCCATCACTGCTACAGTCACCTCCAATCTAATCCTGACGACTAGGTGCCATCACTGCTACAGTCCAATCTAATCCTGACGACTAGGTGCCGTCACTGCTACAGTCACCTCCAATCTAATCCTGACTACTAGGTGCCATCACTGCAACAGTCACCTCCAATCTAATCCTGACGACTAGGTGCCGTCACTGCTACAGTCTCCTCCAATCTAATCCTGACGACTAGGTGCCATCACTGCTACAGTCACCTCCAATCTAATCCTGACGACTAGGTGCCGTCACTGCTACAGTCACCTCCAATCTAATCCTGACGACTAGGTGCCGTCACTGCTACAGTCACCTCCAATCTAATCCTGACGACTAGGTGCCATCACTGCTACAGTCACCTCCAATCTAATCCTGACGACTAGGTGCCATCACTGCTACAGTCACCTCCAATCTAATCCTGACGACTAGGTGCCATCACTGCTACAGTCACCTCCAATCTAATCCTGACGACTAGGTGCCATCACTGCTACAGTCACCTCCAATCTAATCCTGACGACTAGGTGCCATTACTGCTACAGTCACCTCCAATCTAATCCTGACGACTAGGTGCCATCACTGCTACAGTCACCTCCAATCTAATCCTGACGACTAGGTGCCGTCACTGCTACAGTCACCCCCCCCTGACGACTAGTGCCATCACTGCTACAGTCACCTCCAATCTAATCCTGACGACTAGGTGCCATCACTGCTACAGTCACCTCCAATCTAATCCTGACGACTAGGTGCCATCACTGCTACAGTCACCTCCAATCTAATCCTGACGACTAGGTGCCGTCACTGCTACAGTCACCTCCAATCTAATCCTGACGACTAGGTGCCATCACTGCTACAGTCACCTCCAATCTAATCCTGACGACTAGGTGCCATCACTGCTACAGTCACCTCCAATCTAATCCTGACGACTAGGTGCCATCACTGCTACAGTCACCTCCAATCTAATCCTGACGACTAGGTGCCATCACTGCTACAGTCACCTCCAATCTAATCCTGACGACTAGGTGCCATCACTGCTACAGTCACCTCCAATCTAATCCTGACGACTAGGTGCCATCACTGCTACAGTCACCTCCAATCTAATCCTGACGACTAGGTGCCATCACTGCTACAGTCACCTCCAATCTAATCCTGACGACTAGGTGCCATCACTGCTACAGTCACCTCCAATCTAATCCTGACGACTAGGTGCCATCACTGCTACAGTCACCTCCAATCTAATCCTGACGACTAGGTGCCGTCACTGCTACAGTCACCTCCAATCTAATCCTGACGACTAGGTGCCATCACTGCTACAGTCACCTCCAATCTAATCCTGACGACTAGGTGCCATCACTGCTACAGTCACCTCCAATCTAATCCTGACGACTAGGTGCCGTCACTGCTACAGTCACCTCCAATCTAATCCTGACGACTAGGTGCCGTCACTGCTACAGTCACCTCCAATCTAATCCTGACGACTAGGTGCCATCACTGCTACAGTCACCTCCAATCTAATCCTGACGACTAGGTGCCGTCACTGCTACAGTCACCTCCAATCTAATCCTGACGACTAGGTGCCATCACTGCTACAGTCACCTCCAATCTAATCCCAGTATGTCACCTATAAAACTACAATCTATGGCTGTGTTGTCCTTTGTAGTGGGCTGGGGTGGGCTGTTTGAATGGTCCCTTCACCTCAAGGGAAATATATACCACTTTAGCAGACGTCCGCAGGGCAGTTGTTTTGGCAGTGTCGAGGTGCAACTGTGTTAGAGCTGTCAAATCCACAAGTGGATATTACATTAAATCAAATCAAATCAAACTTTATTTGTCACACGCGCCGTGAAATGCTTACTTACAAGCCCTTAACCAACAATGCAGTTCAAGAAAGAGTCAAGAAAATATTTACCAAATAAACTGAAGTAAAAAATAATAAAAAGTAACAATAAATAACAATAACGAGGCTAAATACAGGGGGTACCGGTACCGAGTCAATGTGCGGGGGTACAGGTTAGTTGCATTAAGTCACATTAACAGAAATCCCATGGAGCCTTGTTTCCAAGTTGTAACACTGTAATGTGAGATGTAATCTGCACCTCCATTAAGATGATAGAAATCCTCTTTATTTAGTTGAATGATTCTTCTTCAATTTGAGCGTCGTTATTTATAGCCTACACGTTCTCACTCTGACCTTCAATGCACAGCAATTTGACTGCTCCGATGCAGTTCTACCTCCACCACTGCAAAAACATCCACTATGGTAGTGTCTGCTATCGTCGGTTAACGCTTGATCTGATTTCATCTTTAATATCACAGATGATTGAAGAGATAAACTATAATGTTCTATGTCTGCAGCCACTTATTGACCCTGAGCATAATACTGACCCTGGCTTCTCTTTCAATACCAAAGTACACATGCACTGCCTGTGTCCCAAATGGAACCTTCTGTGTCCCAAATGGAACCCTCTGTGTCCCAAATGGAACCTTCTGTGTCCCAAATGGAACCCTCTGTGTCACAAATGGAACCCTCTGTGTCCCAAATGGAACCCTCTGTGTCCCAAATGGAACCCTCTGTGTCACAAATGGAACCCTCTGTGTCCCAAATGGAACCCTCTGTGTCCCAAATGGAACCCTCTGTGTCACAAATGGAACCTTCTGTGTCCCAAATGGAACCCTCTGTGTCCCAAATGGAACCCTCTGTGTCCCAAATGGAACCCTCTGTGTCCCAAATGGAACCTTCTGTGTCCCAAATGGAACCCTCTGTGTCCCAAATGGAACCTTCTGTGTCCCAAATGGAACCCTCTGTGTCCCAAATGGAACCTTCTGTGTCCCAAATGGAACCCTCTGTGTCCCAAATGGAACCCTCTGTGTCACAAATGGAACCCTATTTCCTATTAATATAAAAAGTATGTTTTAAGTGACATATAAGCTTTTGTCTGAAGCCCAAAAAAATACAGGAATTTCCAAAGCTAATTTCACCTATGCACTAACAAGGCTTTTCAGCATAAGCAGCTTGACTACTACTAGAGTACTGTAGCTTTATTTACAGTGGGGGAAAAAAGTATTTAGTCAAATCAAATCAAATCAAATTTTATTGGTCACATGCACCGAATACAACAGGTGCAGACATTACAGTGAAATGCTTACTTACAGCCCTTAACCAACAGTGCATTTATTTTAAACAAAAAAAGTAAGAATAAAACAACAACAAAAAAAGTGTTGAGAAAAAAAGAGCAGAAGTAAAATAAAGTGACAGTAGGGAGGCTATATATACAGGGGGGTACCGTTGCAGAGTCAATGTGCGGGGGCACCAGCTAGTTGAGGTAGTTGAGGTAATATGTACATGTGGGTAGAGTTAAAGTGACTATGCATAAATACTTAACAGAGTAGCAGCAGCGTAAAAAGGATGGGGTGGGGGGGCAGTGCAAATAGTCCGGGTAGCCATGATTAGCTGTTCAGGAGTCTTATGGCTTGGGGGTAGAAGCTGTTGAGAAGTCTTTTGGACCTAGACTTGGCACTCCGGTACCGCTTGCCGTGCGGTAGCAGAGAGAACAGTCTATGACTAGGGTGGCTGGAGTCTTTGACAATTTTGAGGGCCTTCCTCTGACACTGCCTGGTATAGAGGTCCTGGATGGCAGGAAGCTTTGCCCCAGTGATGTACTGGGCCGTACGCACTACCCTCTGTAGTGCCTTGCGGTCAGAGGCCAAGCAGTTGCCATACCAGGCGGTGATGCAACCAGTCAGGATGCTCTCGATGGTGCAGCTGTAGAATTTTTTGAGGATCTGAGGACCCATGCCAAATCTTTTTAGTCTCCTGAGGGGGAATAGGCTTTGTCGTGCCCTCTTCACGACTGTCTTGGTGTGTTTGGACCATGATAGTTTGTTGGTGATGTGGACACCAAGGAACTTGAAGCTCTCAACCTGTTCCACTACGGCCCCGTTGATGAGAATGGGGGCGTGCTCAGTCCTCTTTTTTTTCCTGTAGTCCACAATCATCTCCTTTGTCTTGGTCACGTTGAGGGAGAGGTTGTTTTCCTGGCACCACACGGCCAGTTCTCTGACCTCCTCCCTATAGGCTGTCTCATCGTTGTCGGTGATCAGGCCTACCACTGTTGTGTCGTCGGCAAACTTAATGATGGTGTTGGAGTCGTGCCTGGCCATGCAGTCATGGGTGAACAGAGAGTACAGGAGGGGACTGAGCACGCACCCCTGAGGGGCCCCCGTGTTGAGGATCAGTGTGGCAGATGTGTTGTTACCTACCCTTACCACCTGGGGGCGGCCCGTCAGGAAGTCCAGGATCCAGTTGCAGAGGGAGGTGTTTAGTCCCAGGATCCTTAGCTTAGTGATGAGCTTAGAGGGCACTATGGTGTTGAATGCTGAGCTGTAGTCAATGAATAGCATTCTCACGTAGGTGTTCCTCTTGTCCAGGTGGGAAAGGGCAGTGTGGAGTGCGATAGAGATTGCATCATCTGTGGATCTGTTGGGCGGTATGCAAATTGGAGTGGGTCTAGGGTTTCTGGGATAATGCTGTTGATGTGAGCCATGACCAGCCTTTCAAAGCACTTCATGGCTACAGACGTCAGTCCTACGGGTCGGTAGTCATTTAGGCAGGTTATCTTAGAGTCCTTGGGCACGGGGACTATGGTGGTCTGCTTGAAACATGTTGGTATTACAGACTCAGTCAGGGACATGTTGAAAATGTCAGTGAAGACACTTGCCAGTTGGTCAGCACATGCTCGGAGTACACGTCCTGGTAATCCGTCTGGCCCTGCGGCCTTGTGAATGTTGACCTGCTTAAAAGTCTTACTCACATCGGCTACGGAGAGCGTGATCACATAGTCATCCGGAACAGCTGGTGCTCTCATGCATGCTTCAGTGTTGCTTGCCTCGAAGCGAGCATAGAAGTGGTTTAGCTTGTCTGGTAGGCTTGTGTCACTGGGCAGCTCGCGGCTGTGCTTCCCTTTGTAGTCTGTAATAGTTTTCAAGCCCTGCCACATCCGACGAGCGTCAGAGCCAGTGTAGTATGATTCAATCTTAGACCTGTATTGACTCTTTGCCTGTTTGATGGTTCGTCGGAGGTCATAGCGGGATTTCTTATAAGCGTCCGGGTTAGAGTCCCGTTCCTTGAAAGCGGCAGCTCTACCCTTTAGCTCAGTGCGGATGTTTCCTGTAATCCATGGCTTCTGGTTGGGGTATGTACGTACGGTCACTGTGGGGACGACATCATCGATGCACTTATTGATGAAGCCAGTGACTGATGTGGTGTACTCCTCAATGCTGTCTGAAGAATCCCGGAACATGTTCCAGTCTGTGCTAGCAAAACAGTCCTGTAGCTTAGCATCTGCGTCATCTGACCACTTTTTTATTAACCGAGTCACTGGTGCTTCCTGCTTTAGTTTTTGCTTATAAGCAGGAATCAGGAGGATAGAGTTATGGTCAGATTTGCCAAATGGAGGGTGAGGGAGAGCTTTGTATGCGTCTCTGTGTGTGGAGTAAAGGTGGTCTAGAGTTTTTTTCCCTCTGGTTGCACATTTAACATGCTGGTAGAAATTAGGTAGAACGGATTTAAGTTTCCCTGCATTAAAGTCCCCGGCCACTAGGAGCGCTGCATCTGGATGAGCGTTTTCCTGTTGATTAATGGCCTTGTACAACTCATTCAGTGCAATCTTAATGCCAGCATTGGTTTGTGGTGGTAAATAGACAGCTATGAAAAATATAGATGAAAACTCTCTTGGTAAATAGTGTGGTCTACAGCTTATCATAAGATACTCTACCTCAGGCGAGCAAAACCTCGAGACTTCCTTAGTATTTGATTTTGTGCACCAGCTGTTGTTTACAAATATACACAGACCGCCACCCCTTGTCTTACCGGAGTCAGCCGTTCTGTCCTGCCGATGTAGCGTATAGCCTGCTAGCTGAATGTTATCATTGTTGTCGTTCAGCCACTTTTAGTGCAGAACAACATCGCCTGGACACATATGTATTATTTGGGGTGAGATAAATTGGAGATATGGCCAAAGAGGAGCTAATACCAATGATCAAGGTTAGAAGAGACATAGCTATAACGATCTACATTTTACATTTACATTTTAGTCATTTAGCAGACGCTCTTATCCAGAGCGACTTACAGTTAGTGAGTGCATACATGTTTTTTTTGTTGTTGTTTTTTTCATACTGGCCCCCCGTGGGAAACGAACCCACATCCCTGCCTGCCAAACCCTCCCCTACATTGGACGACGCTGGACCAATTGTGCGCCGCCAATGGGTCACCCGGTCGCGGCCGGCTGCGACAGAGCCTGGACTCCAACCAGGATCTCTAGTGGCACAGCTAGCACTGCGATCTACTACTGTTTTATGAAACTGTCGCAGCATTATTACATTTACATTTACATTTTAGTCATTTAGCAGACGCTCTTAACCAGAGCGACTTACAGGAGCAATTAGGGTTAAGTGCCTTGCTCAAGGGCACATTAACGTCATTTAGCAGACGCTCTTAGCCAGAGCGACTCACAAATTGGTGCGTTCACCCTATAGCCAGTGGGATAACCACTTTACAATTTGGGGGGGGGGGGGGGGGGGGGGGGGTTAGAAGGAATACTTTAGCCTATCCCAGGTATTCCTTAAAGAGGTGGGGTTTCAAATGTCTCCGGAAGGTGGTGAGTGACTCCGCTGTCCTGGCGTCGTGAGGGAGCTTGTTCCACCATTGGGGTGCCAGAGCAGCGAACAGTTTTGACTGGGCTGAGGGGGAGCTGTGCTTCCGCAGAGGAAGGGGAGCCAGCAGGCCAGAGGTGGATGAACGCAATGTCCTCGTTTGGGTGTAGGGACTGATCAGAGCCTGAAGGTACAGGGGTGCCGTTCCCCTCACTGCTCCAAAGGCAAGCACCATGGTCTTGTAGCGGATGCGAGCTTCAATTGGAAGCCAGTGGAGTGTGCGGAGGAGGGGGGTGACGTGAGAGAACTTGGGAAGGTTGAACACCAGACGGGCTGCGGCATTCTGGATGAGTTGTAGGGGTTTAATGGCACAGGCAGGGAGCCCAGCCAACAGCGAGTTGCAGTAGTCCAGACGGGAGATGACAAGTGCCTGGACCAGGACCTGCGCCGCTTCCTGTGTAAGGCAGGGTCGCACTCTCCGAATGTTGTAGAGCATGAACCTGCAGGAGCGGGTCACCGCCTTGATGTTGGCGGAGAACGACAGGGTGTTGTCCAGGGTCACGCCTAGGCTCTTCGCACTCTGGGAGGAGGACACAGCGGAGTTGTCTACCGTGATGGCGAGATCATGGAACGGGCAGTCCTTCCCGGGGAGGAAGAGCAGCTCCGTCTTGCCAGGGTTCAGCTTGAGGTGGTGATCCGTCATCCATACTGATATGTCTGCCAGACATGCAGAGATGCGATTCGCCACCTGGTGATCAGAAGGGGGAAAGGAGAAGATTAGTTGTGTATCGTCAGCGTAGCAATGATAGGAAAGGCCATGTGAGGATATGACAGAGCCAAGTGACTTGGTGTATAGGGAGAAAAGGAGAGGGCCCAAAACCGATCCCTGGGGGACACCAGTGGTGAGAGCACGTGGTGCGGAGACAGCTTCCCGCCACGCCACTTGGTAGGAGCGACCGGTCAGGTAGGACGCAATCCAGGAGTGAGCCGCGCCGGAGATGCCCATTTCGGAGAGGGTGGAGAGGAGGATCTGATGGTTCACAGTATCAAAGGCAGCAGACAGATCTAGAAGGACAAGAGCAGAGGAGAGAGAGTTAGCTTTAGCAGTGCGGAGAGTCTCTGTGACACAGAGAAGAGCAGTCTCAGTTGAATGACCAGTCCTGAAACCTGATTGGTTTGGATCAAGAAGGTCATTCTGAGAGAGATAGCAAGAGAGTTGGCTAAAGACGGCACGCTCAATAGTTTTGGAAAGAAAAGAAAGAAGGGATACTGGTCTGTAGTTGTTGACATCAGTGGGGTCGAGTGTTGGTTTTTTGAGAAGGGGAGTAACTCTCGCTCTCTTGAAGACGGAAGGGACATGGCCAGCGGTCAAGGATGAGTTGATCAGCGAGGTGAGGTAGGGGAGAAGGTCACCGGAGATGGTCTGGAGAAGGGAGGAGGGGATGGGGTCAAGCGGGCAGGTTGTTGGGCGGCCTGCAGTCACAAGTCGCAGGATCTTATCTGGAGAGAGAGGGGAGAAAGAAGTCAAAGCATAGGGTAGGGCAGTGTGAGCAGGACCAGCAGTGTCATTAGGCTTAACAAACAAGGATCGGATGTCGTCAACCTTCTTTTCAAAGTGGTTGACGAAGTCATCCACAGAGAGAGAGGAGGGGGGGAGGGGGGGGGGGGGAGGATTCAGGAGGGAGGAAAATGTGGCAAAGAGCTTCCTAGGGTTAGAGGCAGATGCTTGGAATTTAGAGTGGTAGAAGGTGGCCTTAGCAGCAGAAACAGATGAAGAAAATGTAGAGAGGAGGGAGTGAAAAGATGCCAGGTCGGCAGGGAATTTAGTTTTCTTCCATTTCCGCTCCGCTGCCCGGAGCTCTGTTCTGTGAGCTCGCAATGAGTCATCAAGCCACGGAGCTGGAGGGGAGGACCGAGCCGGCCGTGAGGATAGGGGACACAGAGAGTCAAAGGATGCAGAAAGGGAGGAGAGGAGGGTTGAGGAGGCAGAATCAGGAGATTGGAGGGAGAAGGATTGAGCAGAGGGAAGAGATGATAGGATGGAAGAGGAGAGAGTAGTGGGAGAGAGAGAGCGAAGGTTGCGGCGGCGCATTACCATCTGTGTAGGGGCAGAGTGAGTAGTGTGGGAGGAGAGTGAGAGAGAAAAGGAAACAAAGTAGTGGTCGGAGACTTGGAGGGGAGTTGCAGTGAGATTAGTAGAGGAGCAGCATCTAGTGAAGATGAGGTCAAGCGTATTGCCTGCCTTGTGAGTAGGGGGGGACGGTGAGAGGGTGAGGTCAAAAGAGGAGAGGAGTGGAAAGAAGGAGGCAGAGAGAAATGAGTCAAATGTGGACATAGGGAGGTTGAAATCCCCCAAAACTGTGAGGGGTGAGCCATCCTCAGGGAAGGAACTTATCAAGGCGTCAAGCTCATTGATGAACTCTCCAAGGGAACCTGGAGGGCGATAGATGACAAGGATATTAAGCTTAAATGGGCTAGTGACTGTGACAGCATGGAATTCAAATGAGGAGATAGACAGATGGGTTAGGGGAAAAATTGAGAATGTCCACTTGGGAGAGATGAGGATTCCTGTACCACCACCCCTCTGACCAGATGCTCTCGGGGTATGCGAGAACACATGGTCAGACGAGGAGAGAGCAGTAGGAGTAGCGGTGTTTTCAGTGGTGATCCATGTTTCCGTCAGCGCCAGGAAGTCGAGGGACTGGAGGTTGGCATAGGCTGGGATGAAGTCAGCTTTGTTGGCAGCAGAACGGCAGTTCCAGAGGCTGCCTGCGACCTGGAACTCCACGTGGGTGGTGCGTGCAGGGACCACCAAATTGGAGAGGCAGCAGCCACGCGGTGTGGTGCGTTTGTGTAGCCTGTGCAGAGAGGAGAGAACAGGGATAGGCAGAGGCATAGTTGACAGGCTGTAGCAAATGGCTACAAAAATGCAGAGGAGATCGGAATGAAATGGGCTAAGCATCTGGGAGTGGAGAGAGCAGGGCCTCCCTCACCAAATCTTCTAGCTCGGAAACTAAAATTGTTTCACTGAACCACCCGAACAAAAACTCTCCCAACTTCCGCCTTTGGAAATCAGAATTGTTGTGAACCACAGCGGTTCAATGTTTAAAGGAGTAGACTCAACCCACTTTGTTCAGCTAGCCAACTATGACTCCATAGCCAACTAGCAGACTAGCATCCAATAACAATAACACACCGTTTAGCGCCAACACTTGGTCACAACAAACCACCAATATTGTGATATCACACTAAACAGATCATTCGTGTCTGTGTCAAGTTCCTTATATGACGCAGCAATGATTAGACGTTGGCTAGCTAGGACAAGTAAATTGTGGTTAGCTACTACAGTACAGCCAAATGGTCATGTTGGGTAGCTAGCAATGGCCACTGTGTCGACTCTGTTTGAAGAACGGCTAGCTAGCTAGCTTCGTGCTACAGCTGGCACGGCCGAGGACACTGCCAAGACACAGTAACTACCCACAACAACCCACGAAGCCTAGCTATGACGCCGTAGCCAACCTGCAAGCTAGCATCCATTAACACACAACTTAGCATCAACACCTGGCCACAACAAACTGCCAAGAGTGTGTCAGCACACCAAACAGACAATTCAAGTCCGTGTCGAGTTCCCTTCACAACGCAGCAAAAAAAAAAATAATAATAATAATAATAATTAAACGTTGGAACCAGCTCTCCAGCGTTGCTAATCGTTACCAATAGCTACCCGCTAGCTAGCTAGCCTCGTGCCTCGATACTAGTCCACAATTACCTATGGAAAGCTACTACAACCACAATACTAACCTACAATAAATTCAATACCTAACTACAGCTAGCTACCTACCTACGATCTAATACATGGTTAAGCAAAAGTTAAACGTTGGGTAGGAGTACATTACCGTTGGAACCAGCTCTCCAGCGTTGCTAATCGTTACCAATAGCTACCCGCTAGCTAGCTAGCCTCATGCCTCGAAACTAACCCACAAATTACCCACGGAAAGCTACAATAACAACAATACTAACCTACAATAAATACAATACCTAACTACAGCTAACTACCTACCTACGATCTAATACATGGTTAAGCTTTACTCAACACTACATGTAGCTTACCCCTACTTACCTACTTACCTACTTACCTCCAGCCAGAGAAAAACACGTCCTATTGTATGTAATTTGAGCATTGATTTGATTAGCTAACTACTACTGCTAGATACGGTGGAGGTCGATTTGATGCGACAAAATGTTTGTAGCAGATCTGATCTCATGGCTGTTAGATAGTTAATCTGCCTTGCATTTAATTGGGAATATGCCTGAGATAATTGAACAAAATAAGTATGTTGCGGGTCAATGTTGACAAGGTACAACGAGTTAGCTAGCCAGCTAGCCAACTTGTGCTATAGCTGTGCTGCTCGGACAAGACGTGAACCCGGGAGCCTGGTTAGCAAGCTAGTTAGATAGCTAGCAACGAATGTTACAACGTCAACTAAAGAAACAGATATAATATAAATAATGTAGGCTATCTGGCTTGAATTCAATTTTGAATATGGCTTGGATCAGATGTTGGGATATAACATTAGCTAGCTAGTTAAAAACTTGTGTAGCTAGCAAGTTTGCTACTGTTGCTAAGATACGAGAGAGTGGCTAGGTTTCAGTTTACATAGAACAGATAGATCTCCAATGAGGACATGCTGCATTTCTCACTTTGAATGAGACTGTATGATCTGTAATCCTAATGCTGTCTATATTTTTCTGTTTCTCCTTCAACAAAAATGAAATATTAGCCCGTTAGCCCCCATGCAATTAGTTGGCTTTCCATCATTGTTTGCTGTAAAAGAGAGCAAAGAAAATATTGTTTTTAATTAAATAAATATTCAAACGGAAGGAAGTGGTAAGAATGAATCTTTCTCTGTGATTCGAGTGTCACTGTTGACAACTTTGTGGAACTTCTTGGAGGTCATTTTAAAAAGTGCCTGTGGGATAATGCTAATATTTCAAACATCATTCTTGCTGAAAACCATCGCCATGGTGACCATTTAGGGAATGGAGTTCTCAGCTGAGGATCCAAATGTCGTTTAGGAATATGGAGTGTTGACGGAGAGATGAGGAGGGGAAACACTCACTTTATCATCCATTGGCCAATCAAAAACGAATATAGACGCGACTATCTATAATTTAGTGCACTACTTTTGACCAGGACCCATAGTGCCATTAGGGTCGTACACAATCATACAGCCCTGTTGGAGTCAGACACCTGTTGGAGTCAGACACCTGTTGGAGTCAGACACCTGTTGGAGTCAGACACCTGTTGGAGTCAGACACCTGTTGGAGTCAGACACCTGTTGGAGTCAGACAGGAGTCAGACACCTGTTGGAGTCAGACACCTGTTGGAGTCAGACACCTGTTGGAGTCAGACACCTGTTGGAGTCAGACAGGAGTCAGACACCTGTTGGAGTCAGACACCTGTTGGAGTCAGACACCTGTTGGAGTCAGACACCTGTTGGAGTCAGACACCTGTTGGAGTCAGACACCTGTTGGAGTCAGACACCTGTTGGAGTCAGACAGTTGGATGAGACAGGGGTGTTTTCTCGGTCTCACACGTCTTTACAATACAAGACAAAGTGGGAAACAAGATGGTCTGATGTTAAAGACATTTTCTTAAGAGATTTTCACATTAATACAAAGATTATATCATGTAATACCAATCTTTTATATACTGCATTTATAAACCACATTATTTTATATACCATACGGAATGTAATATCTATGTGATATGTCAATTCTGTTTCCCCAAAAAGTGTTCAGTTAGGTAATCCATGAAAATAATCAACAACAACAAAAATACTTTGGAAAACGATATTCAACTCACTATGAAATTACAATACCCTGCTGACGTTGACGTTGTTCATCGCAATGTTGTAGCATTTCTCTGCATCACATACAGTGCCTTCAGAAAGTATTCACACCGCTTGACTTATTCCACATTCTGTTGTGTTACAGCCTGAAATTAAAATGGATTCAATTGAGATTTTATTGTCACTGGCCTGCACACAATACCCCATAACGTCAACGTGGAATTTCTTTTGTTGTTGACATTTTTACAAATTAATAGAAAAGGAAAAGCTGAAATGTCTTGAGTCAATAAGTATTCAACCCCTTTGTTATGGCAAGTTAAATACGTTCAGGAGTAATAATTTGCTTAACAAGTCACATAAGTTGCATGGACTCACTCTGTGTGCAATAATAGTGTTTAACATGATTTTTGAATGACTACCTCATCTATATACCCCCACATACAATTATCTGTAAGGTCCCTCAGTCGAGCAGTGACTTTCAAACACAGATTCAACCACAAAGACCAGGGAGGTTTTCCAATGCTTCTCAAAGGAAGGCCAACTATTGGTAGATGGGTACAAAAATATCCAATCACCACAAAGATAAAGGCGTCCTTCCTAACTCAGTTGCCGGAGAGGAAGGAAACCGCTCAGGGATTTCACCATGAGGCCAATAGTGACAATAAAACAGTTACAGAGTTTAATGGCTGTGATAGGAGAAAACTGAGGATGGATCAACAACATTGTAGTTACTCCACAATACTAACCTAATTGACGGAGTGAAAGGAAGGAAGCCTGTACAGAATACAAATATTCCAAATCATGCATCCTGTTTGCAACAAGGCACTAAAGTAATACTGCAAAAAAAGTTTTGTCCTGACTACAAAGTGTTATGTTCGGGGCAAATCCTATACAACACATTACTGAGTACCACTCTTCATATTTTCAAGCATAGTGGTGGCTGCATCATGTTATGGGTATGCTTGTAATCGTTAAGAACTGAAGAGTTTTTCAGGATAAAAACGAAACGTAATGGAGCTAAGCACAGGCAAAATCCAAGAGGAAAACCTGGTCCAGTCTGCTGTCCACCAGACACTGGGAGACTAGAGGAAAACCTGGTTCAGTCTGCTTTCCACCAGACACTGGGAGACTAGAGGAAAACCTGGTCCAGTCTGCTGTCCACCAGACACTGGGAGACTAGAGGAAAACCTGGTTCAGTCTGCTTTCCACCAGACACTGGGAGACTAGAGGAAAACCTGGTCCAGTCTGCTTTACACCAGACACTGGGAGACGAATTCACCTTTCAGCAGGATACTAACCTAAAACACAAGGCCAAATATACATTAGAGTTGCTTATCAAGAAGTTAAAGATTTGACTTATATCTGCTTGAAAATCTATGGCAAGACCTGAAAATGGTTGTCTAGCAATGATCAGCAACCAATTAGTCAGAGTTCAGAGAACGTGGAGAAGAATAATGGGGAATGTTCTGAGAGACTGACCCAGAAAGACTCACAGCTGGAATCGCTGCCAAAGGTGATTCTGACATGTATTGACTCAGGGGGTTGAATACTTAACTAATCAGTATATATTAGTGTTTTACAAATGTTAGAATTTTTCTTCCACTTTGACATTAGAGTAGTTTGTGTAGATCGTTGACCAAAAAATGACAATTAAATCCATTTTAATCCGAACTTTGTAACACAACAAAAGGTGTGAATACTTTCCGAAGGCACTGTAGATCCTTTGGGTAACTCAGTGAACGATTGTGATCGGTAAAGCTTCTGCCATGCATTGGAATAGAAACTACATGGCTAGAAAGCATGGCAGGGCTGGTCCATGTTCATTTGGTAAGGGAAACTAAAATGTCTATAAAGCATTGCAGTGCTGTCATGGTCGTTGTATGGAAACTAAAGTCTAGAAGCATGGCAGGGCCTGTCCCATGGTCATTTGGTATTAACCTAATGTCTAGAAAGCATGGCAGGGCTGTCCATGTTCATTGGTATAGAAACTAAATGTCTAGAAAGCATGGCAGGGCTGTCCATGGTCATTTGGTATAGAAACTAAATGTCTAGAAAGCATGGCAGGGCTGTCCATGTTCATTTGGTATAGAAACTAAATGTCTAGAAAGCATGGCAGTGCTGTCATGGTCATTTGGTATGTGTGATGCTTAGCGTCACTGTATACATCATGCATTTGTGTAATGTAATATTTGAAGTATATGACAGTGATAAGATGAACAATAACATATTAGGGCAGTGATAAGATGATCAATAACATATTAGGGAGTTGAATAGATTTCAATAACATATTAGGGCAGTGATAAGATGATCAATAACATATTAGGGAGTGATAAGATGATCAATAACATATTAGGGAGTGATAAGATGATCAATAACATATTAGGGGCAGTGATAAGATGATCAATAACATATTAGGGAGTGATAAGATGAGCAATAACATATTAGGGAGTGTCTCAAATCAGGTCATTTGTCAACACCGGTCTGAGTGTATATGTTAATTTGGTTTGTGTGAAATGTCGCATTGCGGTATACAGTTATGCTCAAAGAGAAACCTGCACACTAAGTACATGACAATGGTACGATGATGAATTAGGGAGTGTCTCAAATCTGACGTGTGTGGAAGTGTCAGCTCAGTTTAAGTGCATTCGGTAGCTCCAAACTGCAGTGAAGTCAGCAGAAACAACACATTCTCTGGCCTGCTGTCTGCTCGCTGCACTATTGATTTTAATAATCAACAAACTGTGGATAAAAACTCAACCGGCTGAGCATGCAAAGGCCACTGGTGCAGCAGGGAGAATGAGTGAGTCATGTATCGACAGTCAATTCAATAAACTAGGAAACGTCTCCTTCTCCAGCCGAAAACTTGGTGTGTTCAACTCATCACATAAAGTGGAAAAGAAAGCCATGCTGAGGTTTGAAATAACCCAGATATCATTTTCAACCCCACAACATGAGAAATAACCCAGATATCATCTTCAACCCCACAACATGAGAAATAACCCAGATATCATCTTCAACCCCACAACATGAGAAATAACCCAGATATCATCTTCAACCCCACAACACGATACTGTGTGAAATAACCCAGGTATCATCTTCAACCCCAGTGTAGCTGAGTTTCCCTTAAACCTGTGTGTGTTATACATAATTGACCAATTGGCTAAAATTGTCTAGGAATACTTTCGGTTACAAAAAATGTTTTCTTGAGAGTGCAACAGCACAGTTTCACACCATAAAGCATGAAAATGACAGACCAGTGTCAAAGCGTGTGTTTGTTGGCGGACGGTGGTGGGACGTCTTAACACGTTCTAACCGTAAAAAAGAAAACTAACTGGAAAGTTATATACGATTTTATCACCTCCTGAAGAAATATGACTTTGGAGCACAGGAGGTTGGTGGCACCTTAATTCGGGAGGACGGGCTCATGGTAATGGCTGGAGCAGAATCAGTGGAACGGTATCAAATTCACGGTTTGACTCCATTCCGTTGGCTCCGTTCCAGACATTATTATGAGCCCGTCCTCCCCTCAGCAGCCTCCACTGATTTGGAGCGAGCTCTCTTTTGGTGCACTCCGCATTGGAAAAAGTGTCTCTCTCTTTCTAGAGTTGTGTCTATGAACTTAACCCTAACCCTAACCCTAACCCTAACCTTAACCCTAACCCTAACCCTAACCCTAACCTAACCTATGTGAGTCCTGAAGACAATAACTGATCACCTCCGTGATCGTACTTTGATGAAAAACAGGAAGTCAGAGAATATCTAGTTAGTCCATTTACCCAGCGTGTTGGAAAAGGAACGAAGAATCCAAGGAAAGATAAGTTAACATACAGACATTTACATTATGTACATTCACTTCAATTAAAATAGAGTTGTAGTTTGTTGGCTGTTGATTGGGTAGTTCTTCTGTCTCCAGGATTCCATACAGTGTTCATTGGACAGAAATGGAGAGCCTCATTAGCATGAGAACTCCGATCCAGCCAATCAGAGAGCAGTAAGGCTTTTATCATCAAGTCCCTGCCAATAGTCTGACAGTATCAGTTTCTCCAAAAAGGGTGTGTCCTTAGCGACAGACATGGGAGACTTTGACATCTCCAAATGAAAAGTAAATAAATAATATATATATATATATGTAATATATCAATATATACTAATAAAAAGGAAACACAGGAACGTTTATTCTTCTGCCGTGCTGTCGCTGTTCCAAAGCATCACCACTTCCCTTCATTTACATTATTATTTATTATTTTTAGTGCTTTTTTTTGCTACTTTTTGTTTTAATGTAATCTTCATTGAATAACTATACATCATATACACTATATCAGTAAACAAAATGTAAAAGTATGTTTTTTGATACTTTTATCCAGTATATGGACAAAGTGTAGCAGGCACTGGGGGTTTCCTGGGTAACGGGTAGTCTGGGGGTTTCCTGGGTAACGGGTAGTCTGGGGGTTTCCTGGGTAACGGGTAGTCTGGGGGTTTCCTGGGTAACGGGTTGTCTGGGGGTTTCCTGGGTAACGGGTAGTCTGGGGGTTTCCTGGGTAACGGGTTGTCTTTCAGTCTAACAAGCATTTTACATTTTTAGTCATTTAGCAGACGCTCTTATCCAGAGCGACTTACAGGAGCAATTAGGGTTAAGTGCCTTGCTTAAGGGCACATCAACAGATTTTTCAACTAGTCGGCTCTGTAGCTCAGCTGGTAGAGCACGGCGCTTGTAACGCCAGGGTAGTGGGTTCGATCCCCGGGACCACCCATACACAAAAATGTATGCACGCATGACTGTAAGTCGCTTTGGATAAAAGCGTCTGCTAAATGGCATATTATTAAGGGAAATGCAAAACTGATCCAAGGTGAGCGTCTAGGGTCACTTCACCCTACTGGTGCTAGCCCAGTATATCCAGGTAGACAGGTGTGGCTTTCCCCATGGCGCAGAGGACCTTCTGCATGTCCTTGATGGTCAGCCTCTGCTGTGGTTCCCTCTGCCAGCACCCCAGCATCAGCTCGTACACCTCCTTGGGACAAACCCTCGGCCTGTCCAGGACCCGACCCTGTGTTATACACTCTATGACCTAGAGAGGCAGAGAGAGGATGCAATGAGTATTGTACACCAGTATTTTTTTGTTTTTACTAATACGCTTGCTTTGTAAGAGTAATATTAATTGAATTCAATTGATTACCCCTCCCCTCCAATAAAAAGCATGGGAGTTCTGTAATACTGTATCAGTAGATCATCACAGAGAGCTGTCCAGTATACCTCGTTGTTGGAGAGCTGGAACCATGGCTGTTTCCCATAGGTGAAGATCTCCCAGAGGATGACTCCAAAGCTCCACACGTCACTTTCTATGGTGAACTTCCTGTACATGATGCTCTCAGGGGGCATCCAGCGGATCGGCAGCATGGTGTGGTCTCCCACCTGACACAGGTTAACAGGACAACATCAGTACAGCATGGTGTGGTCTCCCACCTGACACAGGTTAACAGGACAACATCAGTACAGCATGGTGTGGTCTCCCCCCCAGTACAAACGTGGGGGTGGTCCTTACCGGGCACCGGGGTTAAAAGGGCAAAATCATAAAATCCCTGGTGTGGGGCTCTACCTACCACCAAAGGGTTTAAAAGGGAAAAACATCAGTACGCATGGTGTGGTCTCCCCCCTTACACGGTTAAAAAGAAAACACATACAGCATGGGTGGGGTCTCCCCCCCTGACCCCAGGTTTTAAAAGGACAAAATCCGTAAAAGCATGGTGTGGTTTTCCCATGACACAGGTTAACAGGGCAAAATCAGACAGCATGGGTGGGGCTCCCACCGACACAGGTTTAAAAGAAAAACATCAGGGACCCAAAACTGGTGTGGTCTCCCCCCCTGACACAGGTTAACCCCGGACCAAAATCAGGGACGCATGGGTGGGGGTCTCCCCCTGACACGGTTTAACAGGACAAAAATCGTACAACATGGTGTGGTCTCTACCTGACACAGGTTAAAAAGGACAACCTCAGACAAACAAAGGTGTGGTCCCCCCCCCCCGACACAGGTTAAAAGGAAAAACTCATTTCAGCATTTGGGGGTGGTCTCCCACCGACACAGGTTAACAGGACAACATCAGTACAGCATGGTGTGGTCTCTACCTGACACAGGTTAACAGGACAACCCCGTAAGCATGGTGGGGTCTCCCACCTTACCGGTTTAAAAAGGACAACATCAGTAAAAGCTGGTGTGGTCTCCCACCTGACACAGGGTTTAAAAGGAAAACATCGTACAGCATGGTGTGGTCCCCCACCTGACCCAGGGTTAAAAGGGCAACATCAGTAAAAGCATGGTGTGGGCCCACCTGACCAGGTTAAAAGGACAACATCCCGACAGCATGGTGTTGCTCCCACCTACAAAAGGTTTTAAAAGGAAAACATCAGTAAGCCTGGTGGGGGTCTCTAAACCTTTAACCCGGTTAACAGGGCAAAAACAGTACAGCTGGTGTGGTCTCACCTGACCAGGGTTTAAAAGGACACAATCCCTTTCGCAGGTTGGTCTCTAAACCCGAAAACAGGTTAAAAGGACAAAAATCAGTAAAAGATGGGGTGGGGCTCCCCCTTAAAACATGGGTTTAAAAGGACAACATCATTTCGCCTGGGGTGGTCTCCCACCTGACACAGGTTTAAAAAAAGGAAAAAACTCAGTAAAAGCATGGTGGGGGTCTCTACCCGAAAACAGGGTTTAAAAGGACAAAAATCATACGCATGGTTTTGGGGTTTTCTAACCTTTACAAAAGGTTAACAGGCAAAATCAGTCCGATTGTTGGGCTCCCCCTGACCAGGTTAACAGGACAACCTCATTTCACATGGTGGGGGGTCCCACCTTACACAGGTTAACGGACAAAATCAGTACAGCCCTGGTGTTTGGTTCCCCTACCCGACACAGGGTTTAAAAGGAAAATCAGTAAAAGCTGGTGGGTCTCCCCCCTGACACAGGTTAACCCGGACAACATCATACAGCATGGGGGTGGTCTCCCCACCTGACACAGGGGAAAAAAGGCAACATCAGTCAGCATGGTGTGGTCTCTACCTGGCCCCCAGGGAACCCGGGCAAAATCAGTACACATGGTGTGGTCTCCCCCTAAAAAACAGGGTTTAAAGGAAAAAAATCATAAAAGCATGGGGGTGGTCTCCCACCTGAACAGGTTAACAGGACACATCAGGACAGCATGGTTTTGGGCTCCCACCTGACACAGGTTAACGGGCAAAATCCCGTCAGCAAAGGTGTGGTCTCCCACCCGACACAGGTTAAAAGGACAACATCAACCTGGGGGGGGGGTCTCCCACCTCACAGGTTAAAAGGAAAAAAATCAGTAAAAGCATTGGGGTGGGGGTCCCCCCCGACACAGGTTAACAGGGCCACATCATACAGCATGGTGTGGCCCTACCTGACAAAAGGTTAAAAGGACAACATCCCTACAGCATGGTGTGGTCTCCCCCCTGCCCCAGGTTAACAGGACAACACCAGTACAGCATGGTGTGGTTTTCCCACCTGACCAGGGGTTTTAAAAGGGGCAACAAACAGTACAGCATGGGTGGTTTTTATCCTTACACCATTTTTAGGAAAAAACATCATTTCAGCAGGGGGTGGTCCCCTACCTGCACAGGTTTTAAAAGGGCAACATCAGTACACATGGGGTTTGGGCTCCCACCTGACCAGGTTAACAGGACAACTCATTTCAAACATGGGGTGGTCTCCCACCCACACGGGTTTAAAAGGGCAAATCATTTCGCCTGGTGGGTCCCCCCCACCTCACAGGTTAAAAGGGCAAAATCATTTCAGCATGGTTTGGTCTCCCCCCCACACAGGTTTAAAAGGACAACATCATTTCAGGGAGGTGTGGTCCCCCCACCCCGACCGGTTAAAGGGCACATCCCGTACGCATGGTGTGGTCTCCCACCTGACACAGGTTAAAAGGGGCAAAAATCAGTAAAAGCATGGTGGGTCTCCCCCCTGACACAGGGTTTAAAAGGGGCAAAATCCGTAAAAGCAGGGGTGGTCTCCCCCCCTGACAAGGTTTAAAAGGACAACATCAGTCAGCATGTGGTTCTACCGGGGGCCCGGGGTTTAAAAGGGGCAAAATCATTAAAAAGCATGGTGGGTTTTCTACCGGAAAACAGGGTTAAAAGGACAACATCAGTTTCAGCCGGTTTTGGTCTCCCACCCTCCCCAGGTTAACAGGGCAAAATCAGTACAGCCCTGGTTTTGGGGCTCCCACCTGACCCAGGTGAACAGGGCAAAATCATACAGCTGGGGGGGGTCCCCCCACCTTTAAAACAGGTTAAAAGGACCCAAACAGTACCCGCATGGGGTGGGGCCCCTACCCGCAAAAGGTTTTCCCGGAAAAATCAAATAAAGGGATGGGGGTGGTCCCCCCCACCTGAAAAACAGGGTTTTTAGGACAAAATTTAGTACAGCATGGTGTGGGGCTCCCCCCTGACACAGGTTTTTTCAGGACAACATCAGTACACATGGGGGTGGTCTCCCACCTCCCCAAAGGGTTTAAAAGGACAACATCAGTACGCTGGTGTGGTCTCTAAACCCGACACAGGGTTTAAAAGGAAACATCCCGTACGCATGGTGTGGTCTCTACCTGACACAGGTTTTAAAAGGGCAAAATCATACGCATGGTGTGGGTTTTTCTACCTGACACAGGGTTAAAAGGGCCCCATCAGTACCCATGGTGTGGTCTCCCACCTGACACAGGTTAACAGGACAAAAAATCATTTCAAGGGATGGTTGGGGGTTTTCTACCCACCCCAGGGTTTAAAAGGGCAACATATACCCCATGGGGGGGGTCTCCCACCTGACACGGTTAAAAAAGGACAAAATCAGAAAAAGCATGGTGTGGTCTCCCACCTGAAAAACAGGGTTTAAAAGACAACAAACATTTTCAGCAGGTGTTTTCCCCACCTGAACAGGTTAACAGGGCCCCATCAGTACAAACATGGTGGGGGGTCTCCCACCCGACCAGGTTTTAAAAGGGCAACCTCAGTACACATGGTGTGGTCTCCCCCCCTGACACAAAGGGTTTAAAAGGAAAAACATCAGTACAGCATGGTTTTTGGGCCCCTACCTGACACGGTTAACAGGACAACATCAGTACAGCATGGTGTGGTCTCCCACCTACAAAAGGGTTAAAAGGGCAAAATCCGACAGCTGGTTTGGTCCCCCCACCCGACACAGGTTTTCCCCCACAAAATCCTAAAACCCCTGGTGTTGGGCTCTTTCCTGACACAGGTTAACAGGAAAACATCAGACAAGGGATGGTGGGGGTCCTAAACCCGACACAAAGGGGGTTTAAAGGACAACAAACATAAAAGCATGGGGGTGGTCTCTACCTGACACGTTAACAGGGCAAAATCAACGCTGGTGTGGTCCCCCCACCTACACAGGGTTAAAAGGGCAACATCAGTAACATGGTGGGGTCTCCCACCTACACCCTTTTAAAAGGAAAAAATCAGTACAAACAAGGGTGTGGTCCCCACCGACACAGGTTAAAATAAAAACTCATACAAACAAAGGTGGGGGTCCCTACCCCCCACAGGGTTTAAAAGGGCAACATCAGTACAAACATGGTGTGGTCTCTACCTGACACAGGTTTTCAGGGCAAAATCAGTACCGCCCTGGTGTTGGGGCCTACCTGCCCCAAGGTTTTAAAAGGGCAAAATCAGTACCGCCCTTTTGTGGTCCCCCCCTGACACCGGTTTTAAAAGGGCCAAAATCAGTACAGCTTGGGGTGGTTTTCTACCTCACAGGTTAAAAAGGGCAACATCAGTACAGCATGGTGGGGGTCTCACCTGAAAAAGGTTAACAGGACAAAATCAATACAAACAGGGGGTGGGCTCTTTAAACCCGACACCGGTTTAAAAAAGGACACATCATTTCAGCATTTTGGGGGGTCTCTACCCGACACAGGTTAACAAGGGCAACCTCGTACAAAACAAAGGGGTTTTTCTCTACCCGGGCCCAGGTTTAAAAGGGCAACCCTCAGTACAGCTGGGGTGGTCTCTACCGAAAACAGGTTAAAGGACAACATCATACGCATGGGTGGGCTCTACCCCCGACCAGGTTAACCCGGACAACATCAGTACAGCAAGGTGTGGGTTTTCCTTTTTACCTGACACAGGTTAAAAGACAACCACATTAACATGGTGTGGGGCTCTTAAACCCACACAGGTTAAAAGGACAACATCAGTACAACATGGGGTGGTCCTACCCACACAGGTTAACAACAACAAACAGTACACAAGGGGTTTGGGGGGGTTTTAAACCCGAACAGGGTTAAAAGGACAAAAATCATACAGCAAAGGGGTGGTCTCTACCCGACACAGGTTTAAAAGGCAAAAATCAGTAAGCAAAGGTTTTGGTCTCTACCTGACACAGGTTAAAAGGACAACACAGTACAGCATGGGGGGTCTCTAACCCAAAACAGGTTAACAGGGCAACATCAGTAAACATGGGTGGGCTCCCCCCTTAACCCCGGGTTTAAAAGGACAAATCAGTACAGGGATGGTGTGGCCCCACCCGACACCGGTTAAAAAGGACCCAAAATCAGTACAGCATGGTTTTGGGGCTCACCCGACACAGGTTAACAGGACAAAATCATACAAACATGGTTTGGGGCTCTACCTGACAGTTTTTAAAAGGGCAACATCAGTACAGCATGGTGTGGGCTCTACCTACCCCCAAGGGTTAACAGGACAACATCAAATCAGCATGGTGTGGGCCCCCTCCACACAGGGAAAAAGGAAAAACATCCCGTAAAAAAGGGAAAGGTGTTTTTCTCTACCTGACACAGGTTTTAAAAGGCAACATCAGTCAGCATGGTGTGGGGCTCCCCACCGACACAGGGTTTAAAAGGACAAAATCATTTCAGCCTGGTGTGTCTCCCACCTGACCCCAGGTTAAAAGGACAACATCATTTCAAACATGGTGTGGTCCCCTCCTGACACAGGTTTAAAAGGGCAACATCGTCAGCAGGTGTGGTCTCTACCTACACAGGTTAACAGGAAAAAAACATCAGTACCGCATTGGTTTTGGGCCCCTCCCGACACAGGGTTAACAAAGGGCAAATCAGTACATCAAGGTGTTGGGCTCTACCTGACACAAAGGGTTAAAAGGGCAAAACCCCTTTCAGCATGGGGTGGTCTCCCACCCCCGACAAAAGGTTCAGGACAAATCAGTAAAAAGCAAGGGTGGGTCCCCTACCTGACACCGGTTTAAAAAGGGCAAAATCAGTAAAACATTGGGGTTTTGGGCCCCTACCTGACAAAAGGTTTTCCCGACAAAAATCCTATAGCAGGTGTGGGGCTCCCAAACCCGAAAACCCGGTTAAAAGGAAAAACATCAGTACAGCATGGGTGGGTTTTCTACCTGACCCCAGGGTTTCCCGGCAACATCAGTAAAAAGCATGGTGTGGTCCCCTACCTTACAAAAGGTTAACAGGCAACCCCAGTACAGCATGGTGTGGTCTCTAAACCCACACAGGGTTTAAAAGGACAAAAATCATACAAAACATGGGGGTGGTCTCTACCTGACCCCGGTTTTAAAAACCAAAATCAGTACAGCGGGGGGTGGTCTCTACCTACAAAAGTTAAAAGGGCAAAATCGTACAGCATGGTTGGTCCCCCTACCTGACACGGGTTTAAAAGGACAACATCAGTTTCACATGGTTGGTCCCTACCTTACACAGGTTAAAAGGACCCATCAGTACAGCATGGTGTGGGGCTCAAAACCCGATAAGGGTTAAAAGGACAACATTTAGTCCCCCCCTGGTGGGGGTCTCCCAAACCCGACCGGTTAAAAGGGCAACATCAGTTTCAGCATGGTGTGGGGCCTTTCCTGACCAAGGGTTTAAAAGGAAAAAACATCAGACAGCATGGTGTGGGGCCCCTACCTGACACCGGGTTTAAAAGGGCAACATCAAACAGCATGGGGGTGGGGCCTACCTGACACGGTTAACGGGCAACCTCGTACAGCATGGTGTGGGGCTCTACCTTACACGGGTTTAAGGACAACTCAGTACCGCATGGTGTGGTCTCTCCTGACACAGGTTGGGAAAAGGGCAACTCATACAGCATGGGGTGGGGCTCTAAACCCGCACAAGGGTTAAAAGGACAAATCAGTAAAGCTGGTGTGGTCTCACCTGAAAATTAACAGGACAACATCAGTACCCGCATGTGTGGCTCTCCCCCCTGACACAGGTTTTAACCCGGGCAAAATCAATTTCAGCCCTGGGGTGGTCTCTACCTTTCCCCCGGGTTAAAAGACAAAATCAGTACAGCATTGGGGTGGGGCTCTACTTACCAGGTTTTAAAAGTACAACCCTCTTTCAGCCTGGGGTGGCTCTACCTACACAGGTTAAAAGGACAACCCTCAGTACCCGGAATGGTGGGGGTCTTTCCGAAAACAGGGTTTAAAGAAACATCAGTACAGCATGGTGTGGTCTCTACCTGACACAGGTTAACAGGACAACATCAGTACAGCATGGTGTGGTCTCTACCTGACACAGGTTAACAGGACAACATCAGTACAGCATGGTGTGGTCCTCTACCTGACACAGGTTACAACAGACAACATCATTACAGCATTGTGTGTGGTCTCTACCTGACAACAGGTTTAACAGGACACCATCAGTACAGCATGGTGTGTCTCTCCTTCATCAGGTTAACAGGACACATCATTACAAAGCAATGGTGTTGTCTCCCCCTGACACAGGTTAAACTGACCACATCAGTACGCATGGTGTGGTCTCTCAACCTGACACAGGTTAACAGGACAACATCAGTACAGCATGGTGTGGTCTCTACCTGACACAGGTTAACAGGACAACATCAGTACAGCATGGTGTGGTCTCTACCTGACACAGGTTAACAGGACAACATCAGTACACAAGCTGGGTGGTCTCTACCTCTACCTGCACAGTTAAAACAGACAACATCAGTACAGCATGGTGTGGTCTCTACCTGACACAGTTAACAGGACAACATCAGTACAGCATGGTGTGGTCTCTACCTGACACAGGTTAACAGGACAACATCAGTACAGCATGGTGTGGTCTCTACCTGACACAGGTTAACAGGACAACATCAGTACAGCATGGTGTGGTCTCTACCTGACACAGGTTAACAGGACAACATCAGTACAGCAAAGATAACCCTGAAGTAGCTGCAAAGCTCCAGAGTCTGGAGGGTCCAGGATTCCAGTATGTCGAGGGAGATTACTTGGGTTTATCTTAGAATGATTGATAGATGTAATATACTGACTTGGGGTACAAGGTAATAACATCAAAGAAGGGAGTGCCAACTGATGGTTACCAGATGTTGTGGAAGCAATAGGTAACAGGGACTATAAGAAGAGATATATTTTCTTTGTCTAGTAGTTCGGATGACAAGAGGCAAAGCACACGCTGTTTGTTATGTGAACCACGGTACCGTGTCTATTAAATCTTTGTATCAACTCTCCATCTAAGTGTTAAATATCTTCTTGCATCATGAATTACTTGATACCCGAGAAACTCATCATACCAATAAGTATTCAGACCCTTTACTCAGTACTTTGTTGAAGCACCTTTGGTAGTGATTACAGCCTCGAGTCGTCTTGGGTATGACGCTACAAGCTTGGCACACCTGTATTTGGGGAGTTTCTCCCATTCTTCTCTGCAGATCCTCTCAAGCTCTGTCAGGTTGGATGGGGAGCATCGCTGCACAGCTATCTTCAGTTCTCTCCAGAGATGTTCGATCGGGTTCAAGTCCGGGCTCTGGCTGGGCCACTCAAGGACATTCAGAAACTTGTCCCGAAGCCACTCCTGCGTTGTCTTGGCTGTGTGCTCAGGGTCATTGTCCTGTTGGAAGGTGAAACGTCGCCCCAGTCTGAGGTCCTGAGCTCTCTGGAGCAGGTTTTCATCAAGGATCTCTCTGTACTTTGCTCCGTTCATCTTTCACTCGATCCTGACTAGCCTCCCAGTCCCTGTTGCTGAAAAACATCCCCACAGCATGATACTGCCAACACCATGCTTCACTGTAGGGATGGTGCCAGGTTTCCTCCGGATGTGACGCTTGGCATTAAGGCCAAAGAGTTCAATCTTGGTTTCATCAGAACAGAGAATCTTGTTTCTCATGGTCTGAAAGTCCTTTAGGTGCCTTTTGGCAAACTCCAAGCAGGCTGTCATGTGCCTTTTACTGAGGAGTGGCTTCCGTCTGGCCACTCTACCATAAAGGCCTGATTGGTGGAGTGCTGCAGAGATGGTTGTCCTTCTGGAAGGTTCTCCCATCTCCACAGAGGAACTCTAGAGCTCTGTCAGAGTAATCATCGGGTTCTTGGTCACCTCCCTGACCAAGGCCCTTCTCTCCGATTGCTCAGTTTGGCAGGGCGGCCAGCTCTAGGAAGAGTCTTGGTTGTTCCAAACGTCTTCCATTTAAGAATGATGGAGGCCACTGTGTTCTTGGGGACCTTCAATGCTGCAGAAATGTTTTGGTACCCTTTCCCAGATCTGTGTCTTGACACAATCCTGTCTCGGAGCTCTACGGACAATTCCTTTCGACCTCATGCCTTGGTTTTTGCTCTGACATGCACTGTCAACTGTGGGACCTTATATAGACAGATGTGTGCCTTTCCAAATCATGTCCAATCAATTGAATTTACCACAGGTGGACTCCAATCAAGTTGTATAAATATCTCAAGGATGATCAATGGAAACAGGATGCACCTGAGCTCTGAGGGTCTGAATACTTATGTAAATAAGGTATTTCAGTTTTTTATTTTTAATACATTTGCTAACATTTCTAAAAATGTGTTTTCACTTTTTCCTTATGGGGTATTGTGTGTAGATTGAAGAGGGAAAAAATCTAATTTAATCCACTTTAGAATAAGGCTGTAACGTAACAAAATGTGGAAAAAGTCAAGGGGTTTGAATACTTTCCGAATGCATTCTTTTGTATATATCCTGATTACCTTTTCACCGTCCTGATGCATTTAAAGGATGACGAGCAAATGTGTTTCAGGCGAAGGTGTTTCACAGAGTACACATTTCAGATCTCGCTCTCATGCGTTCTTTACGTGAGGGTGTTGGGAAGAACAAAAATGCAACAGATTGGGACAGTAACAGCAAATGCACAGTGGACTGAGGATAATAGCGGACGATATTGCCACTCCTATTTGCCATATCTTCAATTTAAGCCTACTAGAAAGTGTGTGCCCTCAGGCCTGGAGGGAAGCAAAAGTTGTTCCCCTTACCTAAGAATAGTAAAGCCCCCTTTACTGGCTCAAATAGCCGACCAATCAGCCTGTTACCAACCCTTAGTAAACTTTTGGAAAAAATGGTGTTTGACCAGGTACAATGTTATTTTACAGTAAACAAATTGACAACAGACTTTCAGCACGCTTATAGGGAAGGCCATTCAACAAGCACAGCACTTACACAAATGACTGATCATTGGCTGAGAGAAATTGATGATAGAAAGATTGTGGGGGCTGTTTTGTTAGACTTCAGTGTGGCTTTTGACATTATCGATCATAGTCTGTTGCTGGAAAAATGTATGTGTTATGGCTTAACATCCCCTGCTATATTGTGGATAAAGAGTTACCTGTCTAACAGAACACAGAGGGTGTTCTTTAGTGGAAGCCTCTCCAACATAATCCAGGTAGAATCAGGAATTCCCCAGGGAAGCTGTCTAGGTCCCTTACTTTTTTCAATCTTTACTAACGACATGCCACTGGCTTTGAGTGAAGACAATGTGTCTTCGTATGCGGATGACTCAACACTATACACGTCAGCTACTACAGCGGCTGAAATGACTGCAACACTTAACAAAGCGCTGCAGTTAGTTTCAGAATCGATGGCAAGGAATAAGTTAGTCCCTAAATATTTCAAAAAACTAAAAGCATTGTATTTGTGACAAATCATTCACTAAACTCTAAACCTCAACTAAATATTGTAATGAATAACGTGGAAATGGAGCAAGTTGAGGTGACTAAACTGCTTGGAGTAACCCTGGATTGTAAACTTTCATGGTCAAAACATACTGATACAACAGTAGCTAGGATGGGGAGAAGTCTGTCCATAATAAAGCGCTGCTCTGCCTTCTTAACAACACTATCAACAAGGCAGGTCCTACAGGCCCTAGTTTTGTCGCACCTGGACTACTGTTCAGTCGTGTGGTCAGGTGCCGCAAAGAGGGACTTAGGAAAATTGCAATTGGCTCAGAACAGGGCAGCACAGCTGGCCCTTGGATGTATACAGAGAGCTAACATTAATAATATGCATGTCAATCTCTACTGGCTCAAATTGGAGGAGAGATTGACTTCATCACTACTTGTATTTGTGAGAGGTATTGACATGTTGAATGCACCGAGCTGTCTGTTTGAACTACTGGCACACAGCTCGGACACCCATGCATACCCCACAAGACATGCCACCAGAGGTTTCTTCACAGTCCCCAAGTCCAGAACAGACTATGGGAGGCGCACAGTACTACATAGAACCATGACTACATGGAACTCTATTCCACATCAAGTAACTCATGCCAGCAGTAAAATCAGATTTAAAAAATCAGATAAAAATACACCTTATGGAACAGCGGGGACTGTGAAGCAACACAAACATAGACACAGGCATACAAACACACGATAACATATGCGCTATACACACAGAGATGTTGTGTTATAGATATGTGGTAGTAGAGTAGAGGCCTGAGGGCACACACTTAATATGTTGTGAAATCTGTTATGAATGTATTGTCATGTTTTTAAAATGTATAACTGCCTCAATTTTGCTGGACCCCAGGAAGAGTAGCTGCTGCCTTGGTAGCAGCTAATGGGAATCCATAATAAATACAAATAGAAATACATGAGGCAGCTTCCTCCCCAGAGAACGCAAGAAGGGCACTGCGCCACCTTGTGGACTGCACCAATATCTTTATTTGTTATCATAAAAGGCAATTTTTTGCTCTAGATGAAAGGAAATGGCAGTTACAGGTGTTCATAAATGCAGGGATCTATGTCCAAAGGGGCTACTGCCACCCTCCTGGTAAATTTGCTTGAATTCTGCAACGCTATACTCCATCCATACATGCGTCCTTACCCTGTAGTAGTCTGTGCTGTAGATGTCTCTGGACATCCCGAAGTCTCCTATCTTTACCAACAGCCCGCTGCCCACTAGACAGTTCCTGGTGGCCAGGTCTCTGTGGACAAAATGCTGGGAGGCCAGGTACACAATGCCGGCTGAGATCTGGGTAGCAATGTGTAACATCTGGGACAGACCCAGCTCTCCGTCAGTCTGTAGGGGATGGCCTTCCACAAGGATCATAGCATCTGGACCATGGACTCTGGAGAGAGATAGAGGTAGCAACATTAACCTTCACCCATCCAGTCTGACCTAGAGCAGGAGTCATAAAGTATGAACGGGACAGAGAAGTGGTCAAAGAGACAGATTATTTGACAGGACAGAGGAGTAGCAGAGTAGAGACAGATTATTTGACAGGACAGAGTAGAGACAGATTATTTGACAGGACAGAGGAGTAGCAGAGTAGAGACAGATTATTTGACAGGACAGAGTAGAGACAGATTATTTGACAGGACAGAGTAGAGACAGATTATTTGACATGACAGAGAAGAGACAGAGTATTTGACAGGACAGAGTAGAGACAGATTATTTGACAGGACAGAGGAGTAGCAGAGTAGAGACAGATTATTTGACAGGACAGAGTAGAGACAGATTATTTGACAAGGACAGAGGAGTAGCAGAGTAGAGACAGATTATTTGACAGGACAGAGAGAGTAGCAGAGTAGAGGACGAGTATTTGACAGGACAGAGTAGAGACAGATTATTTGACAGGACAGAGAGTAGCAGAGTTATGAGACAGATTATTTGACAGGACAGAGAAGAGACAATTATTTGACAGGACCAGAGGAGTAACAGAGTAGAGACAGATTATTTGACAGGACAGAGAAGAGACAGATTATTTGACAGGACAGAGTAGAGACAGATTATTTGACAGGACAGAGAAGAGACAGATTATTTGACAGGACAGAGTAGAGACAGATTATTTGACAGGACGAGGAGTAGCAGAGTAGAGACCAGATTATTTTGACAGGACAGAGTAGAGACAGATTATTTGAAAGGACAGAGGAGTAGCAGAGTAGAGACAGATTATTTGACAGGACAGAGACGAGACAGATTATTTGACAGGACAGAGAAGAGACAGATTATTTGACAGGACAGAGAAGAGACAGATTATTTGACATGACAGAGAAGAGACAGATTATTTGACAGGACAGAGTAGAGACAGATTATTTGACAGGACAGAGGAGTAGCAGAGTAGAGACAGATTATTTGACAGGACAGAGGAGTAGCAGAGTAGAGACAGATTATTTGACAGGACAGAGGAGTAGCAGAGAAGAGACAGATTATTTGACAGGACAGAGAAGAGACAGAGTATTTGACAGGACAGAGTAGAGACAGATTATTTGACAGGACAGAGGAGTAGCAGAGTAGAGACAGATTATTTGACAGGACAGAGGAGTAGCAGAGTAGAGACAGATTATTTGACAGGACAGAGGAGTAGCAGAGTAGAGACAGATTATTTGACAGGACAGAGGAGTAGCAGAGAAGAGACAGATTATTTGACAGGACAGAGAAGAGACAGAGTATTTGACAGGACAGAGGAGAGACAGATTATTTGACAGGACAGAGTAGAGACAGATTATTTGACAGGACAGAGGAGTAGCAGAGTAGAGACAGATTATTTGACAGGACAGAGAAGGCATTGGAGGTTTATGCTACATGTCATAATGTACTACTGCATGAGGGCCATACTCTGAACATACTGCGTACCGTAGTAAGAGACAAACACCATAGTGCTTTGACGGACGAAGGAGCTCCGAAATGCATCAGCAATTCATTCGTCTTTTTTTCTTCTTTTTTTAGCAGACGCTCTTATCCAGAGTGACTTACAGTTAGTAAGTGCATACATTTTTCATACTGGCCCCCCGTGGGAATCAAACCCACAACCCTGGCGTTGCAAGCGCCATGCTCTACCATGTCATGTCATGTCATTAAAGGGAATTAAGCGGGCCTCCTGAACCTTCTTTAAAATAGGCTGTCAACTCATATTTAATGACCATTCAGATGTAGACAAATCTGACTCTACACTGTGAATTTTTTCAAGTGTAAAAACATCCCTAATTTCCTCTCTCTCTCTCTCTCTCTCTCTCTCTCTCTCTCTCTCTCTCTCTCTCTCTCTCTCTCCTCATCTCTCTCTCTCTCTCTCCTCTCTCTCTCTGAGAGGAAGAACTCTGCTGCAGAGGACAGCTAGTCTCTCTCTCTCTCTTCTGAGAGGAAGAACTCTGCTGCAGAGGACAGCTAGTCTCTCTCTCTCTCTCTCTCTCTCTCTCTGAGAGGAAGAACTCTGCTGCAGAGGACAGCTAGTCTCTCTCCCCTCTCCCCCCCCCCCTTCTCTCTCTATCTCTCCCCCTTCCCCCCCTCCCCCCCCCCCCCCCCCCTCTCTATCTATTTCCTCCACCAATCAGATCTGATGTCTAATCCTGACCCCTCCTCCTCTTCCTCCACCAATCAGATCTGATGTCTAATCCTGACCCCTCCTCCTCTTCCTCCACCAATCAGATCTGATGTCTAATCCTGACCCCTCCTCCTCTTCCTCCACCAATCAGATCTGATGTCTAATCCTGACCCCTCCACCAATCAGACGTGTAACAATCCAACGAGTTCAGAGACAAAAGACACTGTCTTTGTCCCAAATGGCACCCTATTCCCTATATAGTGCACTAGTATATAGGGAATAAGACATTCTCCCGAGTGGCGCAGTGGTCTAAGGCACTGCATCGCAGTGCTAGCTGTGCCACTAGAGATCCTGGTTCAAATCCAGGCTCTGTCGTAGCCGGCCGTGACCGGGAGACCCATGGGGTGGCACACAATTGGCCCAGCGTCGTCCAGGGTAGGGGAGGGAATGGCCGGCAGGGATGTAGCTCAGTTGGTAGAGCATGGCGTTTGCAACGCCAGGGTTGTGGGTTCGATTCCCACGGGGGGCCAGTATGGAAATAAAAAAAAGAATGTAAAAAAATCCAGTTGCTCTGGATAAGAGTGTCTGCTAAACGACTAAAATGTAAAATGTAATAAGGTGCCAGGTCAAACGTACTGCACTATAGAGGGAACAGGGTGCTGATCACAGCCCCCTGCTGCCTGTATGTACTGCACCATTGAGGGAAACAGGGGTGATTGGATCACAGCCACCTGCTGCCTGTATGTACTGCACTATAGAGGGAACAGGGTGCTGATCACAGCCACCTGCTGCCTGTATGTACTGCACTATAGAGGGAACAGGGTGCTGATCACAGACACCTGCTGCCTGTATGTACTGCACTATAGAGGGGGAAACCGGGCTGCTGATCACACCAGCCCACCTGCTGCCTGTATGTACTGCACTATAGGGGACAGACCGGGTGCTGATCACAACCACCATGCTGCCTGTATGTACTGCAACACTTACAATAGAGGGGAACAGGGTTGCTGATCACAGCCACCTGCTGCCTGTATTGTACTTGCACTATAGAGGAACAGGGTTGGCTTTCCACAGCCACCTGCTGCCTGTATGTACTGCACTATAGAGGGAACAGGGTGCTGGTCACACAGCCACCTGCTGCCTGTATGTACTGCACTATAGAGGGAACAGGGTGCTGATCACACAGCCACCTGCTGCCTGTATGTACTGCACTATAGAGGGAACAGGGTGCTGATCACAGCCACCTGCTGCCTGTATGTACTGCACTATAGAGGGAACAGGGTGCTGATCACACAGCCACCTGCTGCCTGTATGTACTGCACTATAGAGGGAACAGGGTGCTGATCACAGCCACCTGCTCCTGTTGTACGCATATAAGGAACGGGTGCTGATACACAGCCACCTGCTCCCCTGTATGTACGCCATAGGGGAAAACAGGTGCTGATCCACGCCCCCCTCTGCCTGATGTTGCCTAAAAGGGGAAAAAGGGGTTGATCACACACCACCTTGCCGTAGTCTGCCTATAGGGGGAACAGGGTGCTGATCACAGCCACCCTCCCTGTATGTACTGCACTAGAGGGAACAGGGTGCTGACACAGCCACCTGCTCCCGTTTATGCACTAAAAGGGGGAACAGGGTGCTGATCCACCCCACTGCTCCCTTATGTACTGATATAGAGGGAACGGGGTGCTAAAAAAACCAGCCCCCTCCCCTGCCTTTAGTACTGCATATGAGGGAACGGGTGCTGATAAAACCCCACCTGTGCCGTAGTACTGCATATAGAGGGAACAGGGTGTGGCACACAGCCCCCTGCCCTGTATTACTGCCTATAGGGGGAACAGGGTGCGATCCCCAAGCCCCCTCTGCCTGTATGTACTGCATATGGGGAACAGGGGCATCACAGCACTTTCCTGTATTTCCCTATAGGGGGAACAGGTGCTGATCACACCCCCTGTGCCGTTTTACTGCACTATAGGGGAAACAGGGTGCTGAACAGCCCTTTGCCGTAGTACGCCTATAGGGGGAAAACAGGGTCTGACACACCCCCTTTCTGCCTGATGTACGCACTATATGGGGAACGGGGGTGCTGATCACACGCCCCCCTCGCCTTTATGTCTGCCTATAGGGGGAACGGGGCTGTCCAGCCCCTTTGTGCTTTTGTGGAGACAGAGGCAGCAGGCTGTCTTTGCCCTTCATCATTTCCGCCCTCCTATTGAAAGAGATGAAAAAGGGTGGGGCCAGCATGACTAAAAACGGGAAAGGCCAGAGGAGACAGATAGTGGGTCTTGCACCTTGTGTGAAAGGATTTCATCACCCAAAAGGGGAAGCCTTTTTAGCAGTGTTTAAACCCTCAGACTTCGGGAGTTAAATTAGCCCCGGCTAGCCCCTAACTCAGATGGGCCCCAAGGGACCCTATTCCCCTTTTAGTGCATATTTGGACAAACCGCTGCCATTTGGGAGAAACCCCTTTTAAAACCAAGTAAACCACCCCCCCCCAATACTCCCCCAGCGACACCCCTCCCAATACTCCCTGCGTACACCCCTCCCAATACCCCTCAGCTTTACACCCCTCCCCAAACCCCTCACGTACCCCCCCTCCCCAATACTCCCTCGGAAACCCCCTCCCCAATACTCCCCTCAGGTACCCCCCCTCCCAATATCCCTCACGTACCCCCCTCCCAATACTCCCTCAGCGTACACCCCTCCCCAATACTCTCAGGACACCCCCCCCCAATCCTCCCTCAGCGTACACCCCCCCCCAAATACTCTCACGCACCCCCCCCCAAACCCCCCCTCACGTACACCCCCCCCTACTCCCCCAGCGTCCCAACCCCCCCCCAACCCCCTCAGCATACACCCCCCCAATACCCCCTCACGTCAGCCCCCCCCCAATATCCCTCGCGTCCCCCTCCCAATACTCCCCACATAACCCCCCCCCAATCTCCCTCGCATACACCCCCCCAATACCCCCTCGCGTACGCCCCTCCCCAAACTCCCTCACGTACCCCCCCTCCCCAATACTCCCCACGTCCCCCCCCTCCCCAATACCCCCCGGTACACCCCCCAAACCCCCTCAGGGGACACCCTCCCCAAACCCCCCTCACTACACCCCTCCCCAATACTCCCTCAGCGTACGCCCCCCCCCCCAATACCCCTCAGCTCACCCCCCCCCAATACCCCCCTCAGCTAAACCCCTCCCAATATCCCTCAGGTAACCCCCCCCCAAATCTCCCCACGTACACCCCCCCCAATCCCCTCGCGTTTTTTTATTATGCCAAACCTCTTCAGCTTCTACGGTCGTCACACTCAGGGGAGTCTAATGTGTAATACAAGTCCGGATAGGGGGGGCATTTTGGGGTTTTAGATACTTTTTTACTGAGGTTATGAGCATGGGGGGTTTAGATATGGTTCTACTGAGGTTATGAGACATGTAGGGTTAGATACTGGTTTTTTACTGAGGTTAGAAATGTAGGGTAGAACTGGTTTATGAGGTTTAAAAAAATTGGAGGGTTAGATCTGGTTTACTGAGGTTATGAGACATGAGGGTTAATATGGTTCTAATGAGGTTATGAGACATGTAGGGTTAGATACGGGTTCTACTAGGTTATGAGCAGTAGGGTTGAAGGTTCTACGGGGTTATGGAAATGTGGGGTTTAGATACGGGGTTTACTGGGGTTTGGAGACAGTAGGGTTAGATACTGGTTTACTGAGGTTATGAAAAGTAGGAATACTGGTTTACTGAGGTTATGAGACATGTAGGGTTAGATACTGGTTCTACTGAGGTTATGTAGGGTTAGATAGGTTCTATGGGGTTTAAGGACATGTAGGGTTAGATTGGTTTACGAGGTTTGAACATGTGGGTTTTAGATAGGTTCTACTGGGGTTTGAGACATGGGGTTAGATATGGTTCTACGAGGTTATGAGACATTGGGGTTAATACGGTTCTACTGGGTTATGAGGCAGTAGGGTAGATATGGTTCACTGAGGATGAGACATGTGGGTGATATGGTTCACTGAGGTTATAGCATGTGGGTAAACTGGTTCTACTGGGGTTTTGAACATGTGGGGTTTAGTTTGGGTTTCTACTGGGGTTTTTGAGACATTAGGGTTAGATACTGGTTTATTGGGTTATGAGACTGTGGGGTTTGATCCGGTTTCTGGGTTATGAAACTGTAGGGTGATACTGGTTCTATGAGGTTATGAGACATGTAGGGTTAGATACTGGTTCTACTGAGGTTATGAGACATGTAGGGTTAGATACTGGTTCTACTGAGGTTATGAGACATGTAGGGTTAGATACTGGTTCTACTGAGGTTATGAGACATGTAGGGTTAGATACTGGTTCTACGGGTTAGGGAACTGTGGGATTTAGTTTGGGGTTTCTATGGGTTAGAGACTTAGGGTTTAGATACGGGTTTTTACTGAGGATGGGATTAGGGTTGAACTGGTTCCGAGGTTATGAAAATGTAGGGTTAGATATGGTTTATGGGTTTTGAGACATGTAGGGTTAAAATGGTTCTATGAGGTTTGAGAATGTATGGTTAATACGGTTCTACGAGGTAGAGACATGGGGTTGATATGGTTCTTGAGGGAAGAGAATGTGGGGTTTAGATATGGTTCTAGGGGGTTATGAGACGTGGGTTAGATAATGGTTCACTGGGGGTTATGAACTGTAGGTTAGTACTGGTTTATGGGGTTTTATGAGACGTAGGGTTAGATACGGGTTCACTGAGGTATGAGACGTGGGTTAGATACGGGTCTACTAGGTTAGAACTGTGGGGGTTAGATCTGGTTCTATGAGGTTATAGAAAGTGGGTTAAAAGGTTCTACTGGGTTATGAGACTGTGGGGTTTAAAAAGGGTTTCTCCGTTCCGGATTTTGATAAAAATTTATTCCTCTGTGCAGCAAAAAATGGAAAGCCGAGTTTTTTTAAAGGCATTTGAAAAACCTCCAAAATTGTTTCCCCAATTTATCAAGTGCTGATAGAGGCTTTTCCCGATGACACACAACATGTAAAACTAAAATGTGAGGAAGACCTGGGAGACGCTATCGATTATGATGAATGGATACAGAGATGTCAGAATGCCCAGTCATGTTCATATCATCTCAGACATACATTACTGCAGTTTAAGACCACCCATAGAACGTACTATATGCCAGTGAAACTGAATTACTGTCATTCCTCTGCTGGAGGTGTAAAACACAAAAGGGGGACATATTTGCATATGTTGTGGTCTTGTGAAGGCTGGCTGAATTCTGGCAAAGAGTATGTTCTTTTGTCTCAGCATGTCTACAGATTCTCCCTTCTCCCTGTTTTTGTTTGCTCGGAAATGTTGATACTGGACACTGTTATCTGAAGAAACTGTGTAACCTAGCATTTATAGCGGCTTGGAAATGCATTGCCGTTAATCGGAACATTGTTTATCCTCCCACAAGTTATGTATCACCAGCTTTGATTTATTACCAGATTAAGGGTCTTCTGGGCAACTTTCATAAGGTCTGGATGCCTTATGTGGAATACAGACGACTAAAGGAGTCTGTACTGAAAACAGGCCCACCTCAGGGGAGGTACCTATTTAGGCAATCCCTAGCTGCTGGGCTGCTCAGTCCTGGCCCTGGGGGTCTGCTGGGCTGCTCAGTCCTGGCCCTGGGGGTCTGCTGGGCTGCTCAGTCCTGCCCTGGGGGTCTGCTGGGCTGCTCAGTCCCGGCCCTGGGGGTCTGCTGGGCTGCTCAGTCCCGGCCCTGGGGGTCTGCTGGGCTGCTCAGGTTCCTGGCCCTGGGGTCCTGCTTGGGTCTGCTCAGTCCTGGCCCTGGGGGTTGCTGGGCTGCTCAGTCGGCCCCGGGGTTGCTGGGGTCAGTCCTGGCCTGGGGGGTTTCTGGGGCTCAGTCCTGGCCCCGGGGTCTGTGGGTGCTCATCCTGGGCCCGGGGGTTGGGCGCTCGTCCGGCCCCGGGGGGCTCCCTTTGTGGGGTTGTATCGGCCGGGCCTAAAAAAACCCCATACCAAAATGAAATTTTTACTAAGAACCCAAAGCATGGGGGTGTGTTGGGTCGGGGCCTCGGGGTGGACCCCGGGGGCAGGATGGGTAACCCAGCATTTGGCTGCGGGGGGGGGTGGCCCGGGGGCGGCAGGGGTGACCCAGCTATATTTTTGCGGGCGTGGACCCCTGGGGGCAGGATGGGTAGCCCAGCATATTGCTGCAGGGCCCGGGGCCCCTGGGGGCAGGGTGGGGAGACCGCTATTTGGCTGCAGTGCCGGGACCCCTGGGGGCAGGATGGGTAGACCGCTATTGGCCAGGGACCAGCTATATTGGCTGCAGGCCGTGGAACCCGGGGGCAGGATGGGTAGACCCAGCTATATTGCTGCAGGCGTGGACCCTGGGGGCAGATGGGTAACCCAGCTATATTGGCTGCAGGGCCGTGGACCCCTGGGGGCAGGATGGGTAGACCCAGCTATATTGGCTGCAGGGCCGTGGACCCCTGGGGGCAGGATGGGTAGACCCAGCTATATTGGCTGCAGGGCCGTGGACCCCTGGGGGCAGGATGGGTAGACCCAGCTATATTGGCTGCAGGGCCGTGGACCCCTGGGGGCAGGATGGGTAGACCCAGCTATATTGGCAGCAGGGCCGTGTGACCCCCTGGGGGCAGGATGGGGTAGGACCCAGCCTATTATTGGCTGCAGGGACCGTGGACCCCTGGGGGGCAGGATGGGTGGACCCAAGCTATATTGGCTGCAGGGACGTGGACCCCTGGGGGCAGGATGGGTAGACCCAGCTATATTGGCTGCAGGGCCGTGGACCCCTGGGGGCAGGATGGGTAGACCCAGCTATATTGTGTGCAAGTAAAAAGAGCTCTCCAGTAGTATTAGTCCTATTAGATTAATTATATGGTGGATTTGCTGTTTCTGTGTTCATGGATATTTGAGGGGTTTTGGTTTTGTCTTTTGTTTCCAAACCTTTCCGTTGGGATTATTTTGTTTTAAGGTGTGAATTGGGATGGAAATTGTGTTGGGAGAGAGTTGGGTTATTGACTAGATTGGTAGACGGGGGTCGGGTGTGCAGGAGGCTCGGGCTGGCTGGTCGGGGGGTCGGGTGTGCAGGAGGCTCGGGCTGGCTGGTCGGTCTGGCTGACATTTCATATAGAGGATGTCTTAATAAAGACAATCAAAAGTCTGTGTATTTTTTTTAATTTGTTAGGCTATTGGTTAAAGGTGCAACACAATATTTATTATTGAATTACCTTTACATTTACATTTTAGTCATTTAGCAGGCGCTCTTATCCAGAGCAACTTACAGTTAGTGAGTGCATACATGTTTTTTTTCTACTGGAATCGAACCCACAACCCTGGCGTTGCAAACGCCGTGCTCTACCAACTGAGCTACATCCCTGCCGGCCATTCCCTCCCCTACCCTGGACGATGCTGGGCCAATTGTGCGCCGCCCATGGGGTCTCCCGGTCTCTCTGTGCAGCAAACACTGGACAAGCCAGATGCTTTTTTAAGGCAGTCTGACAAACCTCCAAAATTGATTTCCAAACTGTATCAAGTGCTGATAGAGGCTTTTCCCGATGACACACAACATGTAAAACAAAAATGTGAGGAAGACCTGGATCTCTAGTGGCACAGCTAGCACTGCGATGCAGTGCCTTAGACCACTGCACCAGCACACCTTTGATCTAGTTCAGTCTTATTAATCACTTAAACATATTTAATAATGATCTCTTACCTAGCTTGATGACTGTGGACATATTTGCTTACTTTTTTGTTCTAAATAGAGACGGCATATTGGATTGTGTAAAAATGCCGGAAATGAGCTTTAGATACCCCAAAAACATTCCCAGACCGCCTGCCAGGTTATGCCCCCCCCCCCCACTTCTAAAACCAAAGTGGCGCCCCTTTTCGCTGACATTGTTCCGATAACATTACCTGAGGAACTTGTTGAGGTCCCCATGCTTCATGTACTCAAACACCATGACGAGCGGGTCCCCATCCACACAGACCCCATAGAACTTAACAATATGGTCGTGCTGTAGGTTGGTGAGCAGCTCAGCTTCTCTCTGGAAGTCTTTCCTGGCTGACAGGTTGGGGTCCTTCAGGGTCTGGGAACCAGAGAGACACACTGTTGGTTTCAGGGTCTGTGGATGAGAGAGAGACACACTGTTGGTTTCAGGGTCTGTGGATGAGAGAGAGAGACGTACTGTTGGTTTCAGGGTCTGTGGATGAGAGAGACGTACTGTTGGTTTCAGGGTCTGTGGATGAGAGAGAGACGTACTGTTGGTTTCAGGGTCTGTGGATGAGAGAGAGAGACGTACTGTTGGTTTCAGGGTCTGTGGATGAGAGAGAGACGTACTGTTGGTTTCAGGGTCTGTGGATGAGAGAGAGACGTACTGTTGGTTTCAGGGTCTGTGGATGAGAGAGAGACGTACTGTTGGTTTCAGGGTCTGTGGATGAGAGAGAGAGACGTACTGTTGGTTTCAGGGTCTGTGGATGAGAGAGAGACGTACTGTTGGTTTCAGGGTCTGTGGATGAGAGAGAGACGTACTGTTGGTTTTCAGGGTCTGTGGATGAGAGAGAGAGACGTACTGTGGTTTAAGGGTCTGTGGATGAGGAGAGAGACGTACTGTTGGTGTCAGGGTCTGTGGATGAGAGAGAGAGACGTACTGTTGGTTTCAGGGTCGGTGTGGATGAGAGCCAGAGAGAGCGAACGTACTGTTGGTTTCATCAGGGGTCTGGGGATGAGAGAGAGAGGAGAGACGTAACTGTTGGTTTTCAGGGTCTAGTGGGATGAGAGGAGAAGAGACGACTGTTGGTTTCAGGGTCTGTGGATGGAGAGAGAGACGTACTGTTGGTTTCAGGGTCTGTGGATGAGAGAGAGGTCCTCCAGGGTCTGGGACCAGAGAGACGTACTGTTGGTTTACTGCAGGAGAATGTAGTCTGTAAATGACCTGTAGGTCTTCAGTTGTACAGGCAAAACTAAATATGTGTTATGGAAACATGACCCCTCATCACACAGTAACAACACAACAACAGTAGTCACACTGGTCCCTCATATAGTACTATATTATTCAAACAGCAGACAACACAGTAGTTAACAGGTCATATACGAGTCAGATACTGATACGATGATGTTTCGGTGATAAGCCATACTGCCATTATTTGACGGAGGTTTACTGTCACGGAGATATACAGATAGCCATCTATTCTGACGGGACTGTTTCATGTGTATGTGA
>LR778284.1:855055-890055 GCA_902810595.1 Coregonus sp. 'balchen'
GGAAAAAAGGGGGGGGGGGGAGGCTGGGGGAGGAGGGGGTGGAGGGAGGGGAGGTGTGGGAGGCAGGGGGGAGAGGGAGGGAAGGGGTGGGGGCGGGGGGGAAAGGGGAGGGAGGGGCTGTGGGTAGGCAGGGGGGGGGTAAGAGGGAGGGAGAGGCTGTGGCGAGGGCAGGGGGGTGAGAGGGAGGGAGAGGGCTGGGGGAAGGCAGGGGGGTGAGAGGGAGGGAGAGGCTGTGGGAGGCAGGGGGGTGAGAGGGAGGGAGAGGCTGTGGGAGGCAGGGGGGTGAGAGGGAGGGAGAGGCTGTGGGAGGCAGGGGGGTGAGAGGGAGGGAGAGGCTGTGGGAGGCAGGGGGGTAAGAGGGAGGGAGAGGCTGTGTTTAGTAGAATGAACATATACAGGACCAGTCAGAAACACTACCAATCAATGTATAGTAGAATGAACATATACAGGACCAGTCAGAAACAAACAAACCAATCAATGTGGGGCTTAATCCTTTTCACTGTTATTATTTGTATAACAGATATAGTTAATAATGAGATATAGTAAATAATGCTGTATTCATGGTACAAGGACTAAAGACTGTGTGTATTGTAGAGATTATTGCTGACAGCCTTTCTGTTTCTGATATGCAATACATTCTACTGGGAGTTCTTAGTCTTCAAATACTGGCATGAAACAAGTGCCTATATGGTACACAATTGTAGAAAGTTTGTAAAAAAGTTAGTGGAAAACTTTGAGGAAAATATCAAATTCAACTGGATTATTGGGTAGGAAGTCAATTGTTTGTCACGATGGGCTAAATCCCTAAAAGTCTTACTGGGTGTAAACTGTTGGGGGGGTTCTAAGCTGACATATGGAATTGTTTTAAGAAGTTCACACCAAAGATCATTTAGCTATTTGATTTTGAATGTTAGGACCCCTTTAGGTGTGCCCAAAAAATCTTTAAAAAAATCTTTGATAAAATATTGAATTTGGTCTTTAAAAAGACGGTCAAAAAATGTATCATAAGGAATAAGGTCACTCCCACTCATCCCCCGCACCGGCGCTCGACATCCCCGGTTTACTAAACACCGGTCCTGGCAACCCATCATTACGCACACCTGGCAACCCTTATTACACACACCTGGCAACCCTTATTACGCGCACCTGGAAACCCATCATTACGCACACCTGGCAACCCTTATTACGCACACCTGGCAACCCTTATTACGCACACCTGGCAACCCTTATTACACACATCCTGGCAACCCTTATTAGGCACACCTTATTATTTTATGTTTTAATTTGTACACTTAGTTTACAAACATTCTGCCAATCATGGATTTCCAGTGGTGGGGTGTTGGACTGATCTTGTTGATCGTGTACATACCCGCTACGAACGGACTAAATAATGAAAACGCTGCTGGCAGCGGAATCCAATACAGCAGGGAGTTTTTACTACAATGCAACTCAAATACGAACGCGATGGATATCCCAATGGCCCATCTAATACCTGATTGTCTGCGAGTGGATTACAAACCCAAACCCAAATGCAAACGTGGAAAACGCGGGGGAATCAGACAACGACTTAAAAAAATTAAGAACAAACTTCCCTTACCCACCATCTTGCTGATTAATGCCCAGTCACTGAGGGGGAAAGCGGATGAGTTGTCAGCGAATCTGCGCTTCCAACACGAATATCGGGAGGCCTGTTTGCTGGCATTTACTGAGACTTGGCTGGATGACAGAGTCCCGGACAGAGAAGTGGAGCCGGCCGGCTTCACCCTGGTCAGAGCGGACCGCGATCTGACAGTCACAGGGAAACTTCACGGCGGGGGCGTCTGCCTGCTTGTCAGGGACCAGTGGTGTAAATCGATCCTGGTAAGAGAGCGACTCTGTACCCCCGACATTGAACTGCTTTCTGTGTCACTGCGACCTTACTATCTGCCCCGTGAGTTCCCCCAATTGTTTGTTACCGTTGTGTACATTCAACCAAAAGCTAATATAACAAAGGCATCAGAGATTATTTATAATCTGTCACAGAAACTGGAATCCATCTCCCCCGACGCACCCACATTTATTTTAGGGGATTTTAACAACTGTACCTTGCACAAAGTCTTGCGCACATACCATCAGTATGTGAAATGTCACACTAGGAAAAATAGGACTCTTGATTTGTGCTATGGGACAATACCAAAGGCGTTCTCTGCCACCACCAGACCTCCTCTGGGGACATCAGACCACAATGTGGTCTACCTCAGGCCAATTTACTGTCGCCTCCTGGAGAGGGAGAAACCCACAGTTAAAACTGTCCAGATCTGGAATGACAACAGTATCACTTGTCTCCAGGGGTGTTTTGACTGTACAATGTGGGAGGTATTTGAGGACAGCAGCTCTGATCTGGATGAACTCACAGAGGTTATTTCAGACTATGTAAACTTCTGTGTTGAGTCAGTTGTGCCTACTAAGACCTGTAAAATCTTCCCTAACAACAAGCCTTGGGTATCAAAACATCTAAAATCACTACTTGATAGGAAGAAGGCAGTTTATGCTGGGGGTGATAGACAGGCTTTAAGAGATGTACAACGTGAGATAAAAAGACAGATACTGGTGGACAAGGAGGCATACAAGCAAAGGGTGGAGAGGACCCTCTCCTCAGGAAACGCAAGGGTGGCCTGGCAAGGGATTAAATCCATGGCTAGTGCCCCCCATATAGGCAGGGGAAAAACCAGTGCTGACCTTGGGGGATATGAGGGCCAGAACATGGCTAATGAACTGAATGTTTTCTTCTCAAGATTTGAATCAGACAACTTCGTGTCGGAGGTAAAACAAATGAAAGCATCATTACAAATGTTTGAGAGAGTTGTTGTTCAACAGTCTGATGTTCTAAAGTTGTTCAGGGGATGTAACACATACAAAAGCCCAGGCCCAGACAAAATAAGTGGGCATGTGTTAAAGCACTGTGCTGAACAACTGGCTGGTGTTTTTACAGACATTTTCCAATCTTCACTCAACCAGCAACACGTTCCAGTATTGTGGAAAAAATCAATAATTATACCAATTCCTAAAGTATCAAATCCCTCTGTGCTGAATGACTATCGCCCTGTCGCTTTGACATCCTTAGTTATGAAATGCCTTGAGAAAATTGTGAAAAGTCATATTCTCAGTGTCACCCAGAAGCTCCTCGACCCATTTCAGTTTGCCTATCAGACCAGCAGAGGAGTTGATGATGCCATTCTTACCCTCCTTAACATGGTCTATAGACATCTAGAAGGTGCCAAATCTCATGTCAGGGTTCTGTTTGTTGACTTTTCTTCTGCCTTCAACACAATCCAGCCTTACATTCTGGCACAGAGACTCATTCGGGACTTTTCCTTAGATGGGGGGCTGGTTTTGTGGCTGTTGGACTTCCTGAGCCAACGCTCACAGCGAGTCAAAATAGGTCCCCATGTGTCGGATATACGCAATACCAACACAGGCTCTCCTCAGGGATGTGTTTTGTCCCCACTTCTGTACATCTTGTACACTAATAGTTGTACTAGTTCCCATACTGACAGACACCTCGTTAAGTTCGCTGATGACACTGCCTTGATCAGCCTGTTGCATGATGACGAGGAACATCATGGCCCGGTCCTAGATGACTTTGTAGAGTGGTGTGAGGAATCACACTTGGTCCTCAATACTAACAAGACCAAAGAGATGTGCATAGACTTCAGGAAGCGTACAACACCTACCTCTGCAACATCTATCAGAGGCCAGAATATAGAAATTGTAGAGGAATATAAATATCTGGGTGTCTTTTTGGACAGTAAGCTTCAGTGGAGTAAATGTACAGACCAGATCTACAAAAAGAGCCAACAGAGACTGTACTTTCTAAAAAAGTTGGGTTCTTTTAATATAGACTGTACTATATTGACTCTGTTTTACAAATCCTTTATTGAGAGTATTTTAACTTTTTGTATTGTTTGTTGGTTTGGCAATGCCACTGTCAGTCAGAGAAACATGCTGAGAAGGATTATTACCACAGCAAGTAAGGTACTTGGAGTCAAACAGACAGGCCTGGATGAGATCTTTAAGGTCAGGGCCCTCCGTAAGGCTCACAAAATCATTTTAGACCCAAGTCACCCCCTGTACCTGGACTTTCAATTACTCCCCTCTGGGCGTAGGTATAGGGCACCCCTCAGCAGGAAAAATAGAACGAGACAATCATTTGTGCCAGGTGTGATATCCCTCTTAAATAGCTCGGGCAAATGTTCCCATTGACCCCGTAAGGCCAGCAGGCTAGTCTTTGTTTTAAATGTTTTAAATGTTTTATTTCTTATTTCTTATTTTTATTGGTGCGTGACTGTTATTGAAAGTTGTATTGTCAATCTTGTTTTGTATTTAACGCCACTTTAAATGTGTACATGACACTGCAACAAAATTTCCCCATGGGGACAATAAAGTAAGTAAGTAAGTTATTAGGCACACCTGGCAACCCTTATTACACACACCTGGCAACACTTATTACGCACACCTGGCAACCCTTATTACGCACACCTGCCAACCCTTATTACGCACACCTGCCAACCCTTATTACGCACACCTGCCAACCCTTATTACGCACACCTGGCAACCCTTATTACACACACCTGGAAACCCATCATTACGTACACCTGGCAACCCATCATTACGCACACCTGGCAACCCTTATTACGCACATCTGGCAACCCTTATTACGCACACCTGGCAACCCATCATTACGCACACCTGCCAACCCTTATTACGCACACCTGGCAACCCATCATTACGCGCACCTGGCAACCCTTATTACGCACATCTGGCAACCCTTATTACGCACACCTGGCAACCCATCATTACGCACACCTGGCAACCCATCATTATGCACACCTGGCAACCCTTATTAGGCACACCTGGACTTCATCACTACCCTGATTACTTCCCCTTTATCTAGTACTCCCTAGCATCACTCTTCAGGCAGTATTGGTTCTGTGTTCATGTCCAGACGCGGCTCCTGTTTCTGTATTGCGGTATGTTCTCTATTATTAAACTCACCAACTGCACCTGCTTCCTGACTCCCACTGTCATTGTTACAAAGGTTTAGAAGTGTAGGTCCTGTATCTAGGAGACATAAGAAGGCTCAGGAAATATTTCAACATTTTCGGACGTATTTAACCCCTTATTTTTGTTGGCACAAAGCTACATCCATACTTCCAACACCATCATGTTGGTAAGAGTCTCCCCTTTCTACAGTGGGGTCAAACGGTTCAGACGGTCGTAGAGCAAAACGGAGAACACCGTCATGTTGGTGAGAGTCTCCCCTTTCTACAGTGGGGTCAAACGGTTCAGACGGTCGTAGAGCAAAACGGAGAACACCATCATGTTGGTGAGAGTCTCCCCTTTCTACAGTGGGGTCAAACGGTTCAGACGCTACAGACAGAAGTTGACACATCAGCGTTGCCGACTTCAGACGAGTCCCATGACACTTGCCGAGGTCGTAGAGGAAAACCGGAGAACACCATATTGGTTTGTAGGACAAACCGTTAGGATGCTACAGACGTTTTCGTGAGAAGACCGATTTTTGGGACGTCTACTGGTCTGACAATCTGCGCTGTAAATCTGCCACTTTCCACCGCAGATATGGAAGGGTGACATAGGCGGAGTTGGTGTATTGAGAGACAGCCCATGTAGAAAAGGGAACTATCTTAAACTGACTAATTTTGATGGGGACGTTGTTATTATGTTACTTAGATTGACCCACCGGTGCATCAATAGACTCTAGGGGGGATATTATCAAAAGATTAAACTGTTTTGCTCCAAATGTCAAGTTGTGGAGAGCAAACCATGAGAGAGATGGAGGCAGAGCAAACCATGAGAGAGAGGGAGGCAGACCAAACCATGAGAGAGAGGGAGGCAGACCAAACCATGAGAGAGAGGGAGGCAGACCAAACCATGAGAGAGAGGGAGGCAGACCAAACCATGAGAGAGAGGGAGGCAGACCAAACCATGAGAGAGACGGAGGCAGACCAAACCATGAGAGAGAGGGAGGCAGAAGGAAACGGGGAATGCACAGACCAAAGCTTTGGTTAAAAATGTCAAACGTGATCGTACAGTGATTCTTTTGTCCAAACACACTGGACATCATAGAACCAGCCGCATGCTTTGGACTTTCACAATAGGTCAAAGATCAATATCATCTCCAACAAAACATTAATCATTTATCAGAAGAAGAAGCATTTCCCTCTAGTTGTTTTTTGCGGCCAAAAGGGAAATTGGATTTTGCCCTCTTCCACAATGACTGCTATGATCTGATAGTGTCTCCAGCGCATCATCGTTATCTGGGCCCTGCAACATTTGTCCAAAACATATTGCTGGATATGGAAAAGGGTTTACAGACCGCCTTTCTTCTGAAGGCACTGCGGCGGCGCTGGAAACCAGAGAGACACTCACATAAATCTACCAGACGCCAGACTGTCATGTGACGTGAACACTGCCTGTTACAGAAGAGGTTGAGGAGACTCTTCAATCAGAGACCATGATGCGTACCGAATGGCACCCTATTCCCTACACAGACCCTATGGGCCCCGGTCTAAAGTAGTGCACTATATAGGGAATAGGGTGCCATTTGGGACACCGTCCATAGATATTCCTATCCTGTAGGTGTCTTTAAATGAACTGACATAAACAGGATTAACATGAACACCGAACACATCATAGGATACAAAGCAACGGTGCACTAGGACTCCCATTCAGCACATTCCTATGCAGAACACACTCACTAACACCACCATCAGAACACACTCACCAACACCACCATCAGAACACACTCACCCATCACCACCATTCAGAACACACTGTCACCAACACCACCATCAGGAACCCACAACACCCGCCATCAACTCACTCACCACACCGCCAATCAGAACACACTCACCAACACCACCATCAAGAAAAACACTCACCAACACCCACCATCCAGAACAAAACTAAAAACCACCCCAACCATCAAAAACACACTCACCAACAACCACCAATCAAGAACCAACACTAACCAAACAACCCACCAATCAAGAACACACTCACCAACACCACCATCAGAACACACTCACCATCAGAACACACTCACCAACACCACATCAGAACACACTCCTAACACCACCATCAAACCATCACCACCCACCATCAAACACACTCCCAACACCGCCATCAGAACACACTCACCAACACCACCATCATGAACACACTCACCAACACCCACCATCAGAACACACTCACCAACACCACCATCAAACACACTCACCATACACCGCCATCAGAACACACTCACCACACCACCATCAGAACACACTCACCACCACGCCATCAGAACACACTCACCAACACCACCATCAAACACATACCACACCAGCCATCAACACACTCACCAACCACACCATCAGAACACCACTCACCAACACCCCATCAGAACACACTCACCAACACCACCATCAGAACACACTCACCAACACCACCATCAGAACACACTCACCAACACCACATCAGAACACACTCACCAACACCACATCAGAACACACTCACCAACACCACCATCAGAACACACTCACCAACACCACCATCAGAACACTCACCAACACCACCATCAGAACACACACACCAAACACCATCAGAACACACTCACCAACACCACCATCAGAACCACACTCACCAACACCACCATCAGAACACACTCACCAACACCACCATCAAACACACCACCAACACCCCATCAGAACACCACTCACCACAACACCACCATCATAACACACTCCCCAACCCACCATCAGAACACATCCCACCAACCACCATCAAACACACTCCCCAACACCACCCACCTCGAACACACTCCCCAACACCCACCATCAGAACCCCACTCCCACCCCCACCCATCAGAACACACTCACCAACACCACCATCAGAACACACTCACCAACACCACCATCAGAACACACTCACCAACACCACCATCAGAACACACTCACCAACACCACCATCAGAACACACTCACCAACACCACCATCAGAACACACTCACCAACACCACCATCAGAACACACTCACCAACACCACCATCAGAACACACTCACCAACACCGCCATCAGAACACACTCACCAACACCACCATCAGAACACACTCACCAACACCGCCATCAGAACACACTCACCAACACCGCCATCAGAACACACTCACCAACACCACCATCAGAACACACTCACCAACACCACCATCAGAACACACTCACCAACACCACCATCAGAACACACTCACCAACACCACCATCAGAACACACTCACCAACACCACCATCAGAACACACTCACCAACACCACCATCAGAACACACTCACCAACACCACCATCAGAACACACTCACCAACACCACCATCACTGCTGCCTGACAACCGGAACTGATCACCGGAACTGTTTCAGAAATGACCTATTATAGCTGACGGAACTGTTTCAGAAATGACCTATTATAGCTGACGGAACTGTTTCAGAAATGACCTATTATAGCTGACGGAACTGTTTCAGAAATGACCTATTATAGCTGACGGAACTGTTTCAGAAATGACCTATTATAGCTGACGGAACTGTTTCAGAAATGACCTATTATAGCTGACGGTTCCACTGTAGCTGGCTCAACAAATGGTCCTGTTCTCAAAATGCATAGAGGCCCTGACACACTGAGAGATGACACGAGACACAGACACACACACACACACACACACACACACACACACACACACACACAGACACACAACACACATACACACACAGACACACACACACACACACACACACACACACACACACACACACACACACACACAGACCACACACACACACACTAACACACACAACACACCACACACACACACACACACACAACATACACACACAGACACACACACACACACACATACACACACACAGACACACACAAACACACACAGACACACACACACACACACACACACACACACACACACATACACACACACAGACACACACACACACACACACACCCAGAGACCCTGTAACCACAGAGGGTTTATACATCATGTATTATTGTCATCTGTTGGTGTGGAGGGTTGGACTGTCTCACTGCTCTGACTGGACTGTCTCACTGCTCTGACTGGACTGTCTCACTGCTCTGACTGGACTGTCTCACTGCTCTGACTGGACTGTCTCACTGCTCTGACTGGACTGTCTCACTGCTCTGACTGGACTGTCTCACTGCTCTGACTGGACTGTCTCCACTGCTCTGACTGGACTGTCCTCACCACTGCTCCCCTGACTGGACTGTCTCACTGCTCTGACTGGACTGTCTCACCTGCTCTGACTGGACTGTCCTCACCCTGCTCTGACTGGACTGTCTCACTGCTCTGACTGTGACTGTCTCACTGCTCTGACTGGACTGTCTCACTGCTCTGACCGGACTGTCTCAACTGCTCTGACCTGGACTGTCCTCACCTGCTCTGAACCGGACTGTCCTCACTGCTCTGAACTGGACTGTCTCACTGCTCTGAACTGGACTGTCTCACTGCTCTGACTGGACTGTCTCACTGCTCTGACTGGACTGTCTCACTGCTCTGACTGGACTGTCTCACTGCTCTGACTGGACTGTCTCACTGCTCTGACTGGACTGTCTCACTGCTCTGACCGGACTGTCTCACTGCTCTGACTGGACTGTCTCAATTGCTCTGACGGACTGTCTCCCCTGCTCTGACGGAACGTCTCATTTTTCTCTGACTGGGGTGTTTACTGCTCTGACTGGACGGGCTCAGCTCTTTAAAGGACCTCCTTTCTCTGACTGGGACTTTTGTTTCCACTTTCTTGGGTGGAACTGTCCCCCCCTGTTTTGACTACAGGGCAGCAAAGATAGATCCCCGTGTGGGGCGGGTGGATCATTTTCCAAAAGCATTAATATCCCGCTTTAATCACGCATCATCCAGACACACATCTATTAGTGGAGCTCGCCACGCTATGAAGAGCCCACGGCCCTGGACCCCCAGCGGGGAAGAATTTCCCCCCCTTTTACTTTTTTTTTTACTTCGCCCTATTTTTATAAAGAAGTTATAAAATTTCAACCAAAATCTATATTAGAAAAAACTTTACCCCCGCTACAACCCCCCCCCTTCCCCCCCCCGCTTAAAACCAAACCCCCCCCCCCATTCCTTTCACTATACCCCCTCTACACCTTTCCCCTTTTTCCCCCGCAACACATTCCCCCCTTTTCCCCCCATATAAAAACCCCCCCCTACAACCCCCCCCCCTTCCATACACTATACCCCCCTGCAAACCCCCCCCATTCCCCCTGCTACCAAACCCCCCCATTCCATACACATACCCCCCGCTACAAAACCCCCCCTTCCCTACACTAAAACCCCCCGCACAAACCCCCCCATTTTCCCTTTAAAATATTTCCCCCTGCTACAAACCCCCCCATTCCCCCCTTTCCAAAAACCTCCCCCCTCCAAAACTAAAACCCCCCCCCTTACCCCCTCCCCCTTTTCCCTACCCCTATACCCCCCGCTAAAAACCTCCCCCTTTCCCTACACTAACCCCCTGCTTTCACCTCCCCCCCTTCATACACAAACCCCCTGTAAACCCCCCCCCATTCCCCTACATATACCCCCTGCTACACCTCCCCATTCCCCCCTCTAAAACCCCCCCCATTCCATACACTATCCCCGCAAAACCTCCCCATTTTCCTAAACTAAACCCCCCCCTTTTCAAACCCCCCCTTCCATACACCTTTCCCCCTGTACACCCCCCCATTCCCCCCCCCTACACCTTTCCCCCTTCCAAAACTTACCCCCGTTACACCTCCCCATTCCAAAAAACTATACCCCCCCCTACAAACCCCCCATTTCCCTACACTATAACCCCCCCCCCTAAAAAAACCTCCCCAAATTTCCCTACACATACCCCCCCGCTAAAAACCTCCCCCCTTCCCCTGCTTTAAACCCCCCCTTCCCTTTCACTATTAAAAACCCCCCGCTACCCCTCCCCATTCCCCTGCTACACCTCCCCCCATTTATTTCACTTTTACCCCCCGCACCCTCCCCCTTTCCCCCCCCTAAAAACCCCCCTTCCTACACTTACCCCCCCCGTACAAAACCCCCCCATTCCTCCCCTATTTTTTTCCCCCGTACCTCCCCCCTTTCCCCCTGTACAAACCCCCCCTTCCCAAAACTATAAACCCCCGCTACAAACCTCCCCCTTCCAAAACACTATACCCCCCTGCCCCACACCTCCCCCATTCCAAAACCCATACCCCCTGCTAAAACCTCCCCCCCTTCCCCTGCTAAAAACCTTTCCCCTTTCCCTACACAACCCCCCCGTTTTCCCCCTCCCCCCTTCCATTTCACTTTCCCCCCTCAAACCCCCCCCATTCCAACACTACCCCCTGCACACCTTCCCCCTTCCATAAACCCCATACCCCCTGGGTACCCAAAATTTCCCCCTTCCCTACACTATACCCCCTGCTACCCCCCCCTTCCATACCCCTATACCACCCTTTTCACCCCCTCCCCCTTCCATACCAAATATTTCCCCCCGCTAACCTCCCCCTTCCATACACATCCCCCCCGCTACCCCCTCCCCCTTCCCCTACACAAAAACCCCCCCGCTAAACCTCCCCATTCCCCCCGCTAAAAACCCCCCCATTCCTAAAACTCCCATAACCCCCCCGAACAAACCCCCCCATTCCATAAAAAAACCCCCGAAACACCTCCCCATTCCATAACCTTTTACCCCCCGCACACCTCCCATTTTTCCCCCCCGCTAACCCCCCCATTCCTTTCAAAATACCCCCTTTTTACAAACCCCCCCATTCCATACACTATAAACCCCTTTCTTCAAAACCCCCCCCATTTCCCTAAAACTAACCCCCCCTTTTCACCTCCCCATTTTCCCAAAACTATCCCCCCCTTTTAAAAACCTCCCCCTTCCCCCCCCTTCCCCCCATTCCAACACATTCCCCCCCCTTTCAAAAACCCCCCCAAATTTCCCTAAACTAAAAACCCCCCCCTATACCTCCCCATTCCCCTTTCACTAAAACCCCCCGGGGACAATCCCCATCCCCCGTTTAAAACCCCCCCCAATTCCCCTCCACTATCCCCCCCCCTAAACCTCCCCTTCCAACACCCCCACCCCCGCACCCTCCCCATTCCTTACACTATTAACCCCCGCACACCTTCCCCCCTTCCATACATATACCCCCCCCGTTACAAACCCCCCCCCATTCCATAAACCATACCCCCCGAAAACCCCAACCCCCCCATTTTCCCTTTAAATACCCCCCCCCCTTCCCACAAAAATCCCCCTTCCATAACAAAACCCCCCCGCCCACCTCCCCCCAATTTTTTCCCGACACTATACCCCCCCGCTAAAACCCCCCCCATTCCCTACACTTAAACCCCCCCTACACCTCCCCCTTTCCCCCCGCTACACTCCCCATTAAAAACCCCATACCCCCTGCACACCCCACCAATTTCCCTCCTAAAACCCCCCGCTTAAAAACCCCCCCCATTCCTAAACTTAAAAACCCCCCCCCACACCTCCCCCCTTCCCCCTTTTTGGAAACCCCCCCCCCCTTCCTACACTATAACCCCCCCGCTACCACCTCCCCATTCCATACACTATTTCCCCCTGTATAACCCCCCCATTCCCCCCCGCTACACCCCCCCCATTCCATACACTATAACCCCCCCTCCCCCACCCCCCCCATTCCATACACTTTTACCCCCCCCCTGCTAACCCCCCCCATTCCCTTTAAATATAAAAACCCCGCTAAACCCCCCCCTCCCCATTCCATAAAAAATTAAACCCCCCTTTTCCCCCCCCCCATTCCCTAACTATACCCCCTGCCCACCCCTCCCCATTCCCCCCTTCCCCCCACCTTTCCCCATCCCCCCAAAAACTTACCACCCCCGTTCACCTCCCCATTCCAAAACACATAAAACCCCCCCCTTAACCCAAAACCCCCCCCATTCCCTAACCCCATACCCCCTTTCCCAAACCCCCCCATTCCAACACTAAAACCCCCGCTACACCTCCCCATTTTTTCCCCCCCCGGGTTACACCCCCCATTCCATACACTATACCCCCTGCTACACCTCCCCATTCCATACACTATACCCCCTGCTACACCTCCCCCCTTCCCCCGGTAAACCCCCCTCCCCCTTCCAAAAACACTAAAACCCCCCCTAAAACCCCCCCCATTCCAAAACACTAACCCCCTGCAAACCCCCCTCCCCCTTCCCAAAAATTAAACCCCCCGCTAAAAACCCCCTCCCCATTTCCATTAACCCCCATACCCCCCCCGCTTCCCCTCCCCCCTTCCCCCTTTACAACCTCCCCTTTTCCCAAAAATATACCCCCTTGAAAACCCCCCCCCCCTTCCCTCCCCCTTACCCCCGCCTTACCCCCCCCCCTTCCCTCCCCCCTTCCCCCCCTTTTACCCCCCCTCCCCTTCCATACCCATAACCCCCGCTACAAACCCCCCCATTCCATACACATACCCCCCTTTCTACCCCCTCCCCCCTTTCCCTTTCCAAATAAACCCCCCCCGTTTTCACCTCCCCCCTTCCATACACCATACCCCATGTTTAACAAACCCCCCATTTTCCCTACAAAATTAAAAACCCCCGGGTAAAAACCCCCCACCCCCCTTCCAAACCTATAAAACCCCCCGCTAAACCTCCCCCTTCCCCCTGCACAACCTTTTTTCCCCCCCCCTTCCATACATAAAACCCCCTGCTAAACCTCCCCATTTTCCCTACCCCTATAAACCCCCCGTCCCCCTCCCCATTCCCTACACTATAAAAACCCCCCCTAATCCCCAAATTTCCAAAACAATAAACCCCGTACACCTCCCCCTTCCTACACTATTAAACCCCCCGCTACAAACCTTTCCCCCTTCCCCCCGCTTAAAAAACCCCCCCCTTCCATACCCTATTCCCACCCGGGGTTTAAACCCCCCCCTTCCAACACTATAACCCCCCGCTACACCTCCCCAAATTCCCCCCCTACACCTCCCCATTCCCTACACTTACCCCCTTCTACAAACCCCCCCCATTTCCATAACTAAAAAACCCCCCCCCCTTTAAAACCTCCCCATTCCCAAAACTATCCCCCCCGCCACACCTCCCCCCCTTCCCCAACCCCTTTTAAACCCCCGCTAACCCCCCCCTTCCATCCACTAAACCCCTGTACAAACCCCCCCATTCCAACACATAAACCCCTGTTAAAACCTCCCCCTTTTCCCCCCGCACACCTCCCCCCTTTCCCTACACTATACCCCCCTTTCTTAAACCCCCCCATTCCCAACACTTAAAACCCCTGCTCACATCACCCCCCCCAATTTCCCTACACCTTTTTACCCCCCCCCCCTTTTCCCCTCCCCTTCCCCCTGCTACAAACCCCCCCATTCCAAAAACATTCCCCCCGCCTTTTCCCTTTTCTGTTCTATTTCCAGCAAGTGACCAGATGAAAAATGAGGAAACCAGAGGAAACTTCCTCCACCCCTTTCCGCATCTTTAAAAATAGTATAAATAATTTAAAGGGGGGTCCAAATATTAGTTTTTATACCAGGTTTGGGACGGGTAGTTTTAAAAACAGTAGTATAGTGAAAAATAAAGGGGGCTACCAGTAATTTAAAGTATGGAAATTTCAGTAGGGAAGTTAATTACTACAGTAGTGGAAAACCGTAGTGGGAAATGGTGACTACCGTAGTGAAAGGGGTGGGGCTACAGTAGGAATAGGGATACCGTAGTAGTAGTGAAATAGTGGGCCCACAGTAGTGAAGTATGGACTCTAGGGGCCTACAGTAGTGAATTGGGGCCCAAAGTAGTGGGGAAATAGTGGGGCTACAGTAGTGGATACCGTAGTGGAAAATAGTGGGCTTTCGTTTGTGAGGTAAGGGGGACTCCCGTAGGAAATAGTGGACTCAGTAAGGAAATTAAATTAATTTCAGTGTGAAGTAGTGGGCTACAGTAGTGAAGAGGGGAAATACAGTAGTGAAGTAGTGGACTCCCTATGAAATAGTGGACTACAGTAGGGAAGTAGTGGCTACAAATTGAAGTAGTGGAGTACCTAGGGAAATAGTGGGCCCACAGTAGTGAGGGAGTGAACTACAAATAGTGAAGTAGTGGATACAGTAGTAAGTATGGACTACATTTGTGAAAGTGGACTACAGTGTGAAGTAGTGGAGTAAAAAGTAGTGAAGTAGTGATAAAGTAGTGGGAAATAGGAACTACAGTGGGAAGAGTGGGGCTACGTAGTGAAAATATGGGAAATACAGTATTTAAGTATGGCCCACAGTTTGGGAAATTGGGCTTTCGTAGTGAAGTGGGGATACAGTTTGTGAGGTAGTGGGGCTACAGTAGTGAAGTTGTGGAATTTCAGTTAAAATTGGGGGAAAGTAGTGGGTACATTTGTGGGGCTACAGTTGGTTTAAGAGTGGCCCACAGTAGTAGTTGTGAAGTGTGGACTACGAGTGAAAATGTTGGGACTACAGTATTTAAGTGTGGACTAAAAGGAAATGAATAATGGACACCGTAAAGGGCTTTCTTTGTGAAGTGTGGACTACAGGTGAAAATAGTACTAAGTAGTGAAATAGTGGGGGAAAAAGTAGTTTTAAGTATTTGGGCTACGTGTGAAGTATGGACTACAGTATTTTAAAATAGTGGAGAACAGAGTGAAGTAGTGATACATAGTGAAGTAGTGAAAATACATAGTGGAAGTAGTGGGGCTAAAGGGGTTTTAAGTAGGGGGACTACCGTAGTTTAAGTAGTGGGCTCCCGTAAATGAAGTAGTGGGGCTTTCCGAGTGAAAAGTGGCTACGTGTGAGGTAGTGGACTACAGTAGTGAAGTATGGACTACAGTTGTGAGGTAGTTGGGCTAAAAGTGGGACTAAAAAGTAGTGAAGTGTGGATACAGTAGTATTTGTGAATAGTGGCTCGTAGTGAAGTAGTGGACTACAGTAAATGAAGTAGTGGACACAGTAGGAAAAGTGGAAATACGTAGTGGAACAGTAGGGAAATAGTGGACACAGTAGGAAAAAAAGGTTGTGACTACCGTGCGAAGTAGTGGACTACAGTTTGGGGGAAATTTTGGACACAAATAAATAAATAGTGGAAATACAGTAGTGAAAGGGAGTGGATACAGTAGGAAAATATTTTACCCACAGTAAATGAAAATGTGGAATACTTTGTGAAAATAGTGGCCCACGAGTGAAGTAGTGGACTCATTTGTGGAAGTAGGGGGACTACAGTAGTGAAGTAGTGGACCAGTAGTGGAAAATGTGGCACATAGTGGACACAGTATTTAAAATAGTGGAATTTCAGTAGGAAATTTGTGGGGGAAAAGTAGTGAAGGAGGGACTACAGTAGTTTAATTTTGGGCTACAGTATGAAGTGTGGGGGGGGGGGGAAAAAAACGGGGGGAAAAATAAAGTAGTGGGAAAGTTTGAAGTAGTGGACTACCCGTGGAAGTAATGGACTACAGTAGTGAAATGTGAATACAGTAAATTAAGTAGGGACTCAGTAGTGAAGAGTGGAAATACAAATAGTGAAAAATAGTGGACTACAATTAGTAAAATAATGGTACAGTAGTGAAGTAGGGGCTACAGTAGTGAAAATAGTTGGGGGGAAATACAGTAGTTAAGTGTGGGGCTACAGTGTGAATAATGGACTACAGTAGTGAAGTGTGGGTACAAAAGGGGCTACAATGTGAAGTTTGGGAACCCCAAAAGTAGTGGGAAATTTGGGCTTAAAAGTAGTGAAGTAAAGGGTACGTGTGAAGTAGTGGGTACAGATTTGGGGCTACAGGGAGTGAAGTATTGGGGGTCCCAAAATTTAATAAATGGGCTACCAGTAGGGGGGAAATAAAAGAGTGAAGTAGGGGGACTCCCCGTAGTGAAGTAGTGGCCCACAGGGAGGAAATGGGAAAAACAGTAGTGAAGTAGTGGGGCTACCGTTAGTGAAGAGTGGAAAAACAGGAGTGGGGTAAATGGACTACATTTGTTGGGAAAAATAGTAAGTTTTGGGAAAAAGTAAAAAGGGAAAGAGTAGGGGGCCACGTATGAATATTGGGCTACAGTGTGAAGTAGGGGATACCGTAGTGAAATGTGGACCCACAGGAGGAAAATAGTGGATTTCAGTTAAGGGGGACTACAGTAGTGAAGAGGGGTATAGTAGTGAAGTAGGGACTAAGAGTTTAAGGGGGGACACGTAGGAAAATATTTGGGCTACAGTAGTGAAGTATGGATACAGTAGTTAGTGGGAAATTTTCGTGGATACTTTGTGAAGTAGTGGGTAAGTAAATGAAAGGGAAATTGGCTTTCAGTAGTTGGGATTTTGGGGGCTACAATAAAAGTTAAATGGAATCCAAATTTGTGGAAATAGGGGGACTCAGTAGTGAAGGAGTGGACCCACAGTAGTTGGAAAGGGAAAATTTGGGCTTTCAGTAGTGAAAAAATGTGCTACAGAAATGAAAATTTGTGGAAATACCCTTTGGAAAAGTGGGGCTAATAGTGAAATAGTGGGTACAGTAGTGGGTAAATGAAGTGTGGACTACAGTATGAAATAGTGGGCTTTCAAATAGAAGTAGTGGTCGTATAAGTAGGGACACAGTAGTGAAAATAGTGGACAAAAGTAGGATACATAGTGAAGTATGGATACAGTAGGAAAGGGTTAGTGGGCTCAAATGTAAGTAAATGGACTAAAAGTAGTGAAATATGGACTACAGTAATGGACTACGTAGTGAAGTTGGACTACAAGGTAAAAGGGGAAATAGTGGAAAACAAGTATTTGGGACTACAGTAGTGAAGTAGTGGACACAAATAGTGGACTAATTTGTGAAGTAGTGGGAAAATAAGTAGTGGGCTACAGTATGAATAGTGGAAATACAGTAGTGAAAGTAAATGGATACAAAATAGTGGATACAGAGTGAAGTATGGACTACCGTAGTGAAATAGGGGCTACAGTAATGGATACAGTAGTGAAAATGTGGACTTAAGGAAAAGGGGGACTACGTAGTGGGAAATAGTGGATACAGGAGTGGAAAAATAGTTACTACGTAGTGAAGTTTGGGCTACAAAATAGTGAATAGTGGGCTACCGTAGTGAAGTAGTGGACACAGTAGGAAATAGGGACTACAGTGTGAAGTATTGGGCTAAAAGGAGTAAATATGGATACCATGAAAGGGGCAAAAGGGGGAAGTAGTTGGGTTTTTGTTAATAAGAGTTTCTTACAAAAGGGAATTTCCGAAAAGGGAAGTAAAATGGAAACAGGAAAAATGAAAAAGAGAGGAAAGAAAAGGGGAAAAGGGAAGAGGAATAGGACACAAGGAAAAGGGGAACAGAAAAGGAAACGAGGGGCAAGAGGAAGAGGGAAAGAGGGAAAGAAAAAAGAGGAAGAGGGAAAGAGGAAAGAAGGGGAAACAGAACCCGAACAAAAAGAAAGGGGGAAAAACCCCGGCGACCCTTCCCAAAAAGCCCTTTTCCTTTACCAAAACCGGCCCCAAAAGGGAAAAAAAAAAGGGAGGGGACCCCAAAAGGGGCAAAAAATGAACCCCGGGGGGGGGGGGGGGGGTGGGGGGGGGGGGGGGTGGGGGGGGGGGGGGGGGGGGGGGGAAGAGAAGCCCCCAGACCCCCCCCAAATGATGGAAAAAGAAGAGGACCCAGGAAAGGGAAAAAAAACAAAAAAAAAAGTTTCCCCCCAAAAACCCAAACCAAACCTTGGGGAAAAAACCCCCCCGGACCCCAAAGAAGATAAAACCCCCCCCCATTTAAAACCCAAACCCCCTGAGAACCCCCGGGGAAGGGCCCCCCCCTGATAAAAACCCTTTTCCCTTCACCCCCCCCAAATCCCAATGGGGTACCCCCAAACCCCCCAAAAATTTCCTTTTATGGACCAAACGGGAAAATAATTTTCCACGGAAAAAAATGTTTCCCAAACCCCCCGGCTTTAAAAGGCCAAAACCCCCGGGCCCAAACCTTTTCAAAGGCAACAGGGCCCCCCGGGCCCTTTTTTAAAAGGAAAACTCCCCCAAAAACCAACACCCCAAAAAAAAAACCCCCCCCCCCCTCACCCCAAAAAAAAGGAATTCCAAAACCAAAAAGGGGGTTTTCCCCCCAGGAACCCCCCCCCGGCCCCAACAAGGGGGTAGGGGCCCAAAAACCCCCCCCCCATCCCTGGGGGGGAACCCCCCCACCCCCCCGGACCCTAAAACCCCAAAAGGAAAACCCCCGCCCCCCCCCCCCCCCACAGTAGTGAAGATGCTACATAGTGAAGTAGTGGACTACAGTAGTGAAGTAGTGGACTACAGTAGTGAAGTAGTGGACTACAGTAGTGAAGTAATGGAGTACACATGAACCAGATCAACAGAGGTTGAACGCTGAGCTTGACTTCGTTCCAATAATTAGCCAGTTTCCTTCACAAAGCCAGCAATTACAGACAGAGAAAGAGACAAGGAGAGAGAGACAGAGAGAGAGACAGAGAGAGAGAGAGAGAGAGAGAGAGAGAGAGAGAGAGAGAGAGAGAGACACACAGAGACAGAGAGAGAGAGCGAGACAGAGAGCGAGACAGAGAGAGAGAGAGAGAGAGAGAGAGAGAGAGAGAGAGAGAGAGAGAGAGAGAGAGAGAGAGAGAGAGAGAAACAGAACAGAACAGAACAGAACAGTCCACCCTAGACCCTGACCATAGCCTCGACATCACAGCCGGACAAACAAATGAAGAACCCCAAGCCCAGGGGATCCCAACCCCTCTGAGCAACCCCCCTGTCAGCCACCCTGATAGCCCTCCTGACGACCCCCCCACACCCACTGAGGACATACACAAGCCACAGATTGTACTCCTTATGGACTCAAACGGGAAATACATACAAGAAAATAAATGTTTCCCAAACACACAGTGTCTAAACTCTGGTGTCCAAACACCCAGCGCGCCCTTGACCTTCTGTCTGAGGACAGACTAGGATCACCCAGCCACATATTAATACACACAGGCACAAACGACCTGAGAACACAGCAGGAAAGGGAGGCCACATCACTCAAGGGAGTGATAGAAAAAGCTTCTTCTACTTTCCCCAACGCACAAGTGGTTATCTCAACCCTGCTACCACGAAAAGACTTCCACCCTGCTACCATACAGCAGGTAAACGCAAGTATTTCCCGTGACTGTGCATCAAAACCTAATGTCTACCTGGCCCACCACTCCACCCTGGACTGTAACAGCCTTTAGGACCAGGTCCACCTCTACAAGGCAGCAGTGCCCACCTTCGCCCGGACCCTAAAGGATATCGCCCTCAACCACAGCCCCAACACCTCACACAGGAGCAACAGATCAACAGACACCCCGCCCAGACCAGCGAGACACTCTCCCAGATCTGCGGGACCCCCCCCAGGACCTACACATAGAGGACCCCCGCAGAGAGGACCTACATCCAGACCACAGCACCATCAACCACATCTACACCCCCACCCCCACCAATTAACACCCCCCCAAACCAACCATGCCCACCCCCCATTTAGGCCCCCTCAGATCAGACCTATGCCCCTCCTGCCCACCCCATGCCCCCCACTCCCACAAAGAGGGCCTGAACATGAAAGTCACACATACGCCCAGGACGTGAGCAGGCAAACAGGCCCAACACCCACTCTTACACTAGCCCAAGCCAATGGCATGTACCAGATGCTCAGCAGGCTCTGCTCACACCTACTGGTCTGAGGCCAAACCACACGACCACAACATTAGACACTTTATGGAGCACAAAGCCTTCACTATCTCATCCTGGAGTATCCAAGGCCTGAGGTCATCTGCCTTTGGCCTAAAGAGCAGGAATCTTGACTTCACCAAAGAATTCGGAAATACAGACATTGTCATCCTACAAGAAACATGGTATAGAGGAGATGGACCCACTGGTTGCCCTCTAGGTTACAGAGAGCTGGTAGTCCCATCCACCAAACTACCAGGTGTGAAACAGGGAAGGGACTCAGGGTGTCACGGTTCTGCCGAGGCTGCTCCTTCTCCTTGTTCGGGCAGGCTTCGGCGGTCGTCGTCCCCGGAGTACTAGCTGCCACCGTTCGTTGTTTCTGTGTGTGTTTGGTTTGGTCTGTTTTGGTACACCTGTTTCTCATTTTGTCTTGATTATGTGTCCTTTAAGTTCTCGTTGTTTCTGTCTTGTGGTTGTGTGTAGTTGTTCCATGTCAGCAGGTGTTGCCAGTCAGTTTGTCCTCTATTTGTATAAAGAGTCCACACTGTTGTGCATTTGTTGTATTTTTACGCTGAGTGCGTTATTTTCCTTGTGCCTCCGGCTCTGTTTGTAGCCGTTATTTCTGTGGACTTGATTAAAGTATTTTGGACTTGCATCTGCATCCTGCATCTGATTTCCACACCACACCTACGCCCGTCTCTGAAGAAAAAGGATGGAGGTTTGCGCCCGTGTATTGATTACCGCAGTCTCAATCAGATTACTGTGAAATACAGTTATCCACTCCCTCTGATTGTGACTATGACAGAGTCTTTACACGGGGCGCGGTTCTTCACAAAATTGGATCTCAGGAGCGCATACAACTTGGTGCGTATTAGGGAGGGAGATGAATGAAAGACAGCATTTAGTACCACCTCGGGTCATTACGAGTATCTCGTCATGCCATACGGGTTAATGAATGCTCCTTCAGTCTTCCAATCCTTCGTAGATGAGATCTTCCGGGATATGCAGGGGCAAGGAGTGGTCGTTTACATTGATGACATTCTGGTGTACTCTCCTACCCGAGCCGAGCATGTAGCCCAGGTGCGCCGAGTATTGAGGAGATTGTTGGAGCATGATCTGTATGTCAAGGCAGAGAAATGTCTGTTTTTCCAGGAGTCTGTCTCCTTTTTGGGTTATCAGTTGTCTGCGTCAGGGGTAAAGATGGAGGTTGACCGTGTGTCGGCCGTGCGTAATTGGCAAACTCCAACCACTGTTAAAGAGGTGCAGCGGTTCTTGGGCTTTGCGAATTACTACAGGAGGTTTATCCGGGGTTTTGGACAGGTGGCAGCTCCCATAACGTCTCTACTAAAGGGAGGTCCGGTGCGCTTGCAGTGGTCTGCTGAGGCTGATAGGGCTTTTGGGAGATTGAAGGACCTGTTTACCTCGGCGCCGGTGCTGGCGCATCCGGATCCCGCGCTACCATTCCAGGTCGAGGTAGACGCGTCTGAAGCCGGTATAGGGGCCGTGCTCTCGCAACGGTCTGGCACGCCCCTGAAACTCCGCCCCTGTGCTTTTTACTCTAAAAAGCTCAGTCCGGCGGAGCGAATTTATGACGTCGGGGACAGGGAGCTGTTAGCCGTGGTACAGGCCCTAAAGGTGTGGAGGCATTGGCTTGAGGGGGCTCAACACCCTTTCCTCATTTTGACTGACCACAGAAAACCTGGAGTACATCCGGGCAGCTAGGAGACTGAACCCTCGCCAGGCTAGGTGGAACATGTTTCTGGCCCGGTTCGTTTTTAAGATCACGTACATCCCTGGGTCCCAGAACGGTAAGGCAGATGCCCTGTCCCGGCGGTATGACACGGAGGAGAGGTCCGTTGAGCCCACGCCCATACTCCCGCCGTCTTGCCTGGTGGCACCGGTGGTGTGGGAGGTCGATTCCGAAATCGAGCGGGCGTTGCGTACCGATCCTAGCCCTCCACAGTGTCCTGTGGGTCGGACGTACGTTCCGCTCGAGGTTCGGGATCGACTTATATATTGGGCTCACACGTCACCCTCCTCTGGACATCCAGGGATTGGCCGGACGGTGCACTGCCTTAGCACTAAGTACTGGTGGCCAACGTTGGCCAGGGATGTGAGGGTTTATGTTTCCTCCTGCTCGGTGTGTGCCCAGTGTAAGGCACCCAGACACCTGCCCCGGGGGAAGCTACAACCCCTGCCCGTTCCACAACGACCCTGGTCTCACCTCTCGGTGGATTTCGTTACTGACCTTCCCCCCTCTCAGGGAAATACCACCATCCTGGTCGTTGTCGATCGGTTCTCGAAGGCCTGTCGTCTCCTTCCCATGCCGGGTCTCCCCACTGCCCTACAGACTGCTGAGGCACTATTCACTCACGTCTTCCGGCATTACGGGGTACCCGAGGATATAGTGTCTGATCGAGGCCCCCAGTTTACCTCTCGAGTCTGGAGAGCGTTCATGGAGCGCTTGGGGGTCTCGGTGAGCCTTACCTCGGGGTACCACCCGGAGAGCAATGGGCAGGTTGAATGGGTAAACCAGGATGTGGGTAGGTTTCTGAGGTCGTATTGCCAGGGCCGGCCGGAGGAGTGGGCGAGGTATGTTCCCTGGGCTGAGATGGCCCAGAACTCCCTTCGCCACTCCTCCACCAGACTCACTCCTTTCCAATGTGTATTAGGGTACCAGCCGGCTCTGGCACCTTGGCATCAGAGCCAGATCGAGGCCCCTGCGGTGGATGAGTGGGTGCGGCGCTCGGAGGAGACGTGGAACGCTGCTCACGTACATCTGCAGCGGGCCATCCGTCGACACAAGGCGAGCGCCGATCTCCACCGCAGTGAGGGACCGGTGTACACACCGGGAGATCGAGTCTGGCTCTCGACCAGAAACCTGCCCCTCCGCCTGCCTTGCCGGAAGCTGGGACGGCGGTTTGTGGGGCCTTTTAAAGTCCTGAGGAGGTTGAACGAGGTGTGTTACAGATTACAACTTCCTATTGATTATAAGAATATTAACCCCTCGTTCCATGTGTCTCTCCTCAGGCCGGTGGTAGCTGGTCCACTCCAGGACTGTGAGATAGAAGAGACTCCGCCGCCCCCGCTGGACATCGAGGGGGCTCCGGCGTACACAGTTCGGTCCATCCTGGATTCGAGACGCCGGATGGGGGGTCTCCAATATCTCGTGGAGTGGGAGGGGTACGGTCCGGAGGAGCGGTGCTGGGTGCCGAGGAGAGATATCTTAGACCCGTCTCTTCTGACTGAGTTCCATCGTGGTCATCCCACGCGCCCTGCTCCGCGTCCTCCTGGTCGTCCCCGAGGCCGGGGTCGGCGCACGGCTGGAGCCGCGCGTCAAGGGGGGGGGGTACTGTCATGGTTTCTGCCGAGGCTGCTCCTTCTCCTTGTTCGGGCAGGCTTCGGCGGTCGTCGTCCCCGGAGTACTAGCTGCCACCGTTCATTGTTTCTGTGTGTGTTTGGTTTGGTCTGTTTTGGTACACCTGTTTCTCATTTTGTCTTGATTATGTGTCCTTTAAGTTCTCGTTATTTCTGTCTTGTGGTTGTGTGTAGTTGTTCTATGTCAGCAGGTGTTGCCAGTCAGTTTGTGCTCTATTTTTATAGAGAGTCCGCACTGTTGTGCGTTTGTTGTATTTTTACGCTGAGTGCGTTATTTTCCTTGTGCCTCCGGCTCTGTTTGTAGCCGTTCATTCTGTGGACTTTATTAAAGTATTTTGGACTTGCATCTGCATCCTGCATTTGATTCCACACCACACCTACGCCCGGCTCTGACACAGGGGGTATGCTAATTTGGTATAGAGCAGACCTAACTCACTCTATTAAATTAATCAAAACAGGAACATTTTACATTTGGCTAGAAATTCAAAAGGAAATCATCTCAACAGAGAAAAATGTCAACAGAAAAAGGAACATAAAATTTGACATACCAATTAGGATCTGGCTAAAAATACTTGGATCAGTTATAAAACCCATTGCCCTTTATGGTTGTGAAGTCTGGGGTCCACTCACCAACCAAGAATTCACAAAATGGAACAAACCCAAAATTCAGACTATGCATGCAGAATTCTGCAAAAATATCCTCAGTGTACAACGGAAAACACCAAATAATGCATGCAGAGCAGAATTAGGCCAATACCCACTAATTATCAAAATCCAGAAAAGAGCCGTTAAATTCAATAACCACTTAAAATGAAGCCATTCCCAAACCTTCCATAACAAAGCCATCACCTACAGAGAGATGAACTTGGAGAAGAGTCCCCTAAGTAAGCTTGTCCTGGGGCTCTGTTCACAAACACAAACAGACCCCACAGAGCCCCAGGACAACAACACAATTAGACCCAACCAAATCATGAGAAAACAAAAAGAGAATTACTTGACACATTGGAAAGAACAAACAAAAAAACAGAGCAAACTGGAATGCTATTTGGCCCTAAACAGTGAGTACACAGTGGCAGAATACCTGACCACTGTGACTGACCCAAACTTAAGGAAAGCTTTGACTATGTACAGACTCAGTGAGCATAGCCTTGCTATTGAGAAAGGCCGCCGTAGGCAGACCTGGCTCTCAAGAGAAGACAGGCTATGTGCACACTGCCCAAAAAATGAGGTGGAAACTGAGCTGCACTTCCTAACCTCCTGCCAAATGTATGACCATATTAGAGACACATATTTCCCTCAGATTACAGAGATCCACAAAGAATTCGAAAACAAACCCAATTTTGATAAACTCCCTTATCTACTGGGTGAAAAACCACAGTGTGCCATCACAGCTGCAAGATTTGTGACCTGTTGCCACAAGAAAAGGGCAACCAGTGAAGAACAAACACCATTGTAAACACAACACATATTTATGTTGATTTATTTTCCCATTTGTACTTTTAACTATTTGCACATTGTTACAACACTGTATATATACATAATATGACATTTGAAATGTCTTTATTCTTTTGAAACTTCTGAGTGTAATGTTTACTGTTCATATTTATTGTTTATTTCACTTTTGTTTACTATCTACTTCACTTGCTTTGTCAATGTTAACATTCGTTACCCATGCCAATAAAGCCCTTAAATTGAAATTGAATTGAATTGAGAGACAGAGACAGAGACAGAGAGAGAGAGACAGGGAAAGAAGAGAGAGGAAGAAGAGAGAGGAAGAGAAAAACAGAGAAAGGGGAGACAGAAGAGAGAGAAAGGAGAGACAGGAGAGACAGAGAGAGAGAAGACCAGAAAACAAAGACAGAGAGGAGAAAGGAGAGATAGAGGAGAGAGAGAGAGAAGAGAGAGAGAAGAAAGGGAAAAGAAAAAAGAGAGGGAAAAGGGGAGAGCGAGAGCAGAGAAAATGAGAGAGAGGGGAGAGAGAGAGAGAGAGAGAGAAAGAAGAAGAGGAAGAGAAGAGAGAGACAGAGAGATAGGAAAAGGCGATCTAGAAGAGGAGAAAAGAGAGGGGGGAGAGGAAGAAGAGAGAGGAGATAGAGAGAGAGATGAGATCGCCACGGGGAGGGGAGAATTGATAAAAGAAGCTATAAAGAGATAATATATATTATAAGCGAGTATACAGAAGATCTTTTCCCCCTCTCCTCTCTTTCTCTTCTTTTCTCCTCTCCTTCTTCTCCTATTTTCTATCTCTCTCCCCTCTCCCCTCTGCTCTCTCTCTCTCTCTCTCTTCTCTTCTGTCTGTGTCTCTCTCTCTTCTCTCTTCTGTCTCCTCCCCTTTCTACTCTCTCTCTCTTTTTCCTCTCTCTCTTTTCTGCTCTCTCTCCTCTCCCCCCTCTCCCTCTCTCTCTCCCTTCCTCTCCTCTCCTCTCTCCCTCTCTCTCTTCTCTCCTTCCTCTCTCTCTTTCTCCTTTCCTCGTCCTCTACTCTCTCTCTCTCTCTCTCTCTCCTCTTCTCTCTCTTTTTTCTCCTCTGCCTCTTCCCTCTCTTTCTCCCCTCTCCCTCTCCTCTCCCCCCCCAATCTCTCTCTTCTCTCTCTTCTCTCTCCTCGTCCCTCCTCTCCTCCCCTTCTCTCTCTCTCTCTCTCTCCTTCTCTCTTTTACTCCTTCGGGTCTCCTTTCTCCCCTCTCTCTCTTCTCTCTCTCTCTCTTCCCTCTCCTCTCCTCCTCTCTCTCTCCTCTCCTCTCTCTCTCCTCTCTCTCTCTCTCTCTCTCTCTCTCTCTCTCTCTACTCTCTCTCTTCTCTCTCTCTCTCTCTCTCTCTCTCTCTCTGCTCTCTCTCTCTCTCTCTCTCTCCAAGAGAGGATTGATGATTCTGCTGCTCTCTCGTGCATATTAGTTCGTCCTCTCTTGCTCTCTCTCTCTCTCCCATCTTCTGCTCTCTCTCTCTCTTTCTCTCTCTCTCTCTTTCTCTCTCGTCTCTCGTCTCTCTCTCTCCTCTTCTCTCTCTCTCTCTCTCTCTCTCATCTCCTCTCCCTTTCTTCTCTCCTCTCTCTCTCTCTCTCTCCTACTCTCTCTCTCTCTGCTCTCTCTCTCTTTCTCGCTTCTCTCTCTCTCTCTCTCTCTCTCTCTCTCTCTCTCCTCTCTTCTCTCTCCTCTTCTCTCTCTCTCTTCTCGCTCCTCTCCTCTCTCTCTATCCGTCCTCCCTCTCTCTCTCTCCTCTCTCTCTCCCTTCTCTCTCTCTCTCGCTTCTCTCTCTCTCTCTCTCTCTCTCTCCTCTGTCTCTCTCTCTCTCTCCTCTCTCTCTATCTTTCTCTCTTCTCTCTCCTCTCCTATCTTTCTGGCTCTTCTCTTCTCTTTTCTCTCCTCTCTCTCCTCTCTCCTATCTCTCTCTCTGCTCTTCTCTCCCTTCTCTTCTCTCGTCCCTCTCTCCTCGTCTCTCTCTCCTCTCTCTCTCCTTCGCTCTCTTTTCTCTCTCGTCTCTTCTCTCTCCTCTCTGCTCAATTCAGCTCTCTCGTCTCTCTCTTCTCTCTCCCTCCTCTCTCGTCCTCTCTCGTCTCCTCTCTCTCTTCTCTCTGCTTTGTTCCCTATAGCTCTTTGGCTGACTGCCTTCTTTGATCCCTGACCTCCGATCTGATGCTTGCTGACTCGACTCTGCAGTGCCTTGCTGACCAGAGCTCTGCAGTGCCTTGCGACCAGAGCTCTGCAGTCCTTGCTGCCCCGAGCTCTGCACCCCTTTCTGACCAAGCTTGCCTTGCTGACCAGAGCTCTGCAGTGCCTTGCTGACCAGAGCTCTGCAGTGCCTTGCTGACCAGAGCTCTGCAGTGCCTTGCTGACCAGAGCTCTGCAGTGCCTTGCTGACCAGAGCTCTGCAGTGCCTTGCTGACCAGAGCTCTGCAGTGCCTTGCTGACCAGAGGTGTTACAAAGTGGGATTAAAATTGATGTAATTGTCATTTTTTTGTCAACAATCTACAGAAAATACTCTGTAATGTCAAAGTGGACGAAAAAATATACATAGTTGCTACATTAAGTATTCAGCCTCTTTGTTTAGGCAAGCCTAAAGTAGTTCAGGAGTAAAATGTGGCTTAACAAATTCCATAATAAGTTACATGGACTCACTCTGTGTTAAACAACAAGGGTTGACATGATCTGTTTTATGACCCCCATACATACAACATCTGGAAGGTCCCTTCGTCAAGTATTGCATTTCAAGCACAGATTCAACTGCAAAGACCAGGGAAGCGTACAATACAATATACTGAATCACAGAACACATGAAGAAGAACAGACACATAGAGGTCTCTGATCATTACTCTGAACCGACCCAGGGGGACCAGAACATCTAATTTCAGATCATTACTCTGAACCGACCCAGGGGGACCAGAACATCTCATTTCAGATCATCACTCTGAACCGACCCAGGGGGACCAGAACATCTCATTTCAGATCATCACTCTGAACCGACCCAGGGGGACCAGAACATCTCATTTCAGATCATTACTCTGAACCGACCCAGGGGGACCAGAACATCTAATTTCAGATCATCACTCTGAACCGACCCAGGGGGACCAGAACATCTCATTTCAGAGAGTTGTTCCACAATAAAACTAAAAACAGTTTACCAAGGGGCCTCCAGTGATATCCAAGCCTGTGACCGGGTTTGGGGGCCTCCAGTGATATCCAAGCCTGTGACCGGGTTTGGGGGCCTCCAGTGATATCCAAGCCTGTGACCGGGTTGGGTCATTTGGAACTCTAAATTGAATTAATGATGAAAGATGCATAGGACGTTTCTGCATGAGTCCTTTGGAGATAAACACAAGAATCTGCTGCTCCCCCCTTACATACAAAGAGGCCCAACCCACTTTTTGATACAAAACACAATGGTGAGTTCTAGAACCATCACCAGTAATAAACCTATAGGGACTGTCATGCCAAATAGTGTCCCCTGGCCAAATAGTGTCCCCTGGCCAAATAGTGTCCCCTGGCCAAATAGTGTCCCCCTCTGCGTCACAATGGGATTCGATAAACTATTAGCGTCCGTTGCTATATCAACGGTGTGATGACCTAATGATTAGAATACTGGAGATCATTACAGCCTGAATTAGGCTGTTTTCAACATCACTGTGTAAACAAGGCTGATATCCGCGACAATTTCGCTGTTTAAACAAGTTTTGTTTAGCTAATAAAATGAAAATATTAATTCGAACTACTTTTGGGTACCTTGTTAACATTAAACAACGTGAAATCCATGTCTTAAACATTGCTATGTTTCGGAAATGGCAAAGAAAACGTGTAATCTGCTTGACAACACATTAAAGTTACTTACCTTTACAGATCACCAAGTCAGCTAATTTTCACTCCATTCATATGCAAATCCATTTTATTCATACACTGGTTTATCTGGCTGTCATGTTTTTATTTTAACCTGCCCTTCCCTTATCTACACTGAAATAATTTAATTTCAATAGTCCTCGACTATGATTAGTTTTCTTTCTATCTCGCATAGCTCACCTTGTGGTTGAATATATATGTATCTATTGCAGGGCCTAGGATACAACAACAAATCATGTGGAACAAATAAATACCATCAAAGGATTCCTTACAACTTACAATAATGAACGTCTTGTGAAACAGCTGTGAAAACCAAGCTGGCAATATAAAAAAATTGTAATACATAAACTTTTGATAGTTTTTGGTACAGTTGTGTCAATTTATTTTCACAGATTTGTTTTACACTCACATGGCAATCACAGACTAAAATACTGAATTCTGGTGTGTGGAATATAGAGGAGGTGGTTGCTGTGTGGAATATAGAGGAGGTGGTTGCTGTGTGGAATATAGAGGAGGTGGTTGCCTGTGTGGGAAAGAGGGGGGGGGGGGTGTTTTCGTGGAATATAGAGGAGGTGGGTGCTGTGGTGAATATAGAGGGTAGGTGGTTGCTGTGTGGAATAGTATAGAGGAGGTGGTTGCTGTGTGGGAATATAGAGGAGGTGGGTGCTTTGTGGAATGATAAGGATGTGGTTGCTGTGTGGGAATATAGAGGAGTGGTTGCTGTGTGGAATATAGAGGAGGTGATTGCTGGTGTGGAATATAGAGGAGGTGGGTTGCTGTGTGGAATATAGAGAGGGTGGTTGGCTGTGTGGAATATATAAGGAGGTGGTTGTCTGTGTGGAATATAGAGGAGGCGGTTGCTGTGTTGAATATAGAGGAGGTGGGGTGCCTGTGGTGGAATATAGAGGAGGTGGTTGCTGGGTGGGAAGATAGAGGAGGTGGTTTGCCTGTTGTGGAATAATAGGAGGAGGGTGGTTGCTGTGTGGAATATAGAGGAGGCGGTTTGCTGGTGTGGAATATAGAGGAGGTGGTTCTGTGTGGATATAGAGGAGGTGGTTGCTGTGTGGGATATAGAGGAGGTGGTTGCTGTGTGGGATATAGAGGAGGTGGTTGCTGTGTGGAAGAGGAGGTGGTTGCTGTTGGAATATAGAGGAGGCGGTTGCCTGTGTGGAATATAGAGGAGGTGGTTGCTGTGTGGAAATATAGAGGAGGTGGTTGCTGTGTTGGAATATAGAGGAGGTGGTTGGCTGTGGTGAATATAGAGGAGGTTGGTTGCTGTGTGGGAATATAGAGGAGGTGGTTGCTGTGTTGGAATATAGAGGAGTGTTGCTGTGTGGAATATAGAGGAGGTGGTTGCTGTGTGGAATATAGAGGAGGTGGTTGCTGTGTGGAATATAGAGGAGGTGGTTGCTGTGTGGAATATAGAGGAGGTGGTTGCTGTGTGGAATATAGAGGAGGTGGTTGCTGTGTGGAATATAGAGGAGGTGGTTGCTGTGTGGAATATAGAGGAGGTGGTTGCTGTGGGGAATATAGAGGAGGTGGTTGCTGTGGGGAATATAGAGGAGGTGGTTGCTGTGTGGTGGGAGATTCTGCCTGCCACTTGTTCTCAACAGGCAGCCGGTCTCAGAAGGGGAACTTGAAGAGGGAGACACTGCTGCTCTCTTTGTTCTGAGTGTTTGCAGTGCTAGTGTTTTTAGTTAATCTGTGTATCTCACACATTATGAGCCCAGTATGAGAGAGCAAGAAAACTTTCTTATCAGATAATGACAACAACAGTAGCTGTAGATGATGTAATGAAACGTTGGAGGGTGGTTGGTAATGGAGGACATCAGGTGGATCCACGTCTGGGTGTTGGGCCGAACCCCTAGGTCCTGGAGAACAGGAGCAGAGCTAAAGGGAGCAGGGGAGGAGACAGAGACGTAAACAAGCAAACACACAGGTTACACTTTACTGGGAGAACATTTGATGGATTAGTGCAGTGTTATGTACTTTTCAACACTTTTGGAAGGCATAGCCTACCTCAAGCTGGTCCCCCTCCGACTCAGAGCACAGAGAATCAGACTGATCCGAACTCACTGGTTCTGGTGGATGGGGGCTCGGACAGTCCATGGTCCTAAAGTCATTTGGTGTAGAATGGCGCCGGAGAAGATGGCTGCCGTTTTACGGGCTCCTAACCAATTGTGTTTTTTCGCTTTATATGTAACTTATTCTGTACATAATGTTTCTGCCACCGTCTCTTACGACCGAAAATAACTTCTGGACAGCGATTACTCATCTCGTACTGGATGAAGATTTTTTCTTTAACGAGTCGGGACGCAAAGGATTTACTTCAGACACCCGACAAGGCCCAAATCCCCGTCATTCGTAGGAGAAGGAGACGGAGATATCGGGGACGTAGGTCGGGGTGCCTTGTAAGGATCCGACGGCGAGTGGGTAATCTGCCTCTACCATCAGTCCTATTAGCCAACGTACAATCATTGGATAACAAAATAGACAAACTACGATCACGAATATCCTACCAACAGAACATTAAAAACGGTAATATCTTGTTTCACCGAGTCGTGGCTGAACGACGACATGGATAACATACAGCTGGCGGGCTATACGCTGCATCGGCAGGATAGAACAGCGGCCTCCGGTAAGACAAGGGGTGGCGGTCTGTGTATATTTATAAACAACAGCTGGTGCACAAAATCAAATACTAAGGAAGTCTCAAGGTTTTGCTCGCCTGAGGTAGAGTATCTCATGATAAGCTGTAGACCACACTATTTACCAAGAGAGTTTTCATCTATATTCTTCGTAGCTGTCTATTTACCACCACAAACCGATGCTGGCACTAAGACCGCACTCAACGAGCTGTATAAGGCCATAAGCAAACAAGATCATGCTCATCCAGAGGCGGCGCTCCTAGTGGCTGGTGATTTTAATGCAGGGAAACTTAAATCTGTTTTACCTCATTTCTATGTTAGTATGTTAAATGTGCAACCAGAGGAAAATAAACCTCTAGACCACCTTTACTCCACACACAGAGACGCGTAGAAAGCTCTCCCTCGCCCTCCATTTGGCAAATCTGACCATAACTCTATCCTCCTGATTCCTGCTTACAAGCAAAAAATAAAACAGGAAGCACCAGTGACTCGGTAAAGAAGTGGTCAGATGACGCAGATGCTAAGCTACAGGACTGTTTTGCTAGCACAGACTGGAACATGTTCCGGGATTCTTCAGACAGCATTGAGGAGTACACCACATCAGTCACTGACTTCATCAATAAGTGCATCGATGATGTCGTCCCCCACAGTGACCGTACGTACATACCCCAACCAGAAGCCATGGATTACAGGCAACATCCGCACTGAGCTAAAGGGTAGAGCTGCCGCTTTCAAGGAGCGGGACTCTAACCCGGACGCTTATAAGAAATCCCGCTATGCCCTCCGACGAACCATCAAACCGGCAAAGAGTCAATACAGGACTATGATTGAATTAATCCTAACACACCGGCTCCGATGCTCGTCGGATGTGGCAGGGCTTGCAAACTATTACAGTGATTGGTCGCCGTCAGACACCAGCTGTTGCCATTCCTGGATTTCATGAAGGGTCCGATGAGGTCCACCCCAAACATTTAAAGTGTTAGAGAGAAGATGACTTTATTCTTACCCGTATCTGTGTCATACGGTATGCAGATTTACATATCTATAAGCATACTGACACACACACACATTCTATAATGTTGAACTCTACTGTGGTCAAATAAAGCAACCATTACAACACAACTTATCAGGGCAAGATTTGAATTGGGACACTTACCGATCATGTGCCACCGTGAAACAACTTTGATGGGCTTCAACTCCGGCGCCACAGTCTTCACCCTCTCAAACGTCTGGCAGGCTAGACGGGTACTGACCTTTAAGCACAAAGTGACAAATCGAAACATTGTGTGCTCTCTGATATGACATTCATTAAAATCATAATAATTGTATATATAATAGAATGTGATTGATAAACTAAAGGTTATTTCACTTTCCCAGCTGTCCACCTCCTTGACAATTCCCCTGTCAGAAGAAGCGTAGGTTGATTTTGGCAATCATGCGCTTCACTCCGAAATGGCCAGCATGCATCTCCGTCAGCACGGCCTCCTTCTCCTCCTTAGTAATAATCCCCCTCCTGTGTGGCTGGCCATCCTTCCCCCGTAGGTACATGTGATTGCCTGACAAGTTGGAAGAGAAGAGTTGTTGAAATACTCAAGTCTAAGTACATTTGCACTGCTGTCTTTCTCTCTCTGTTTCTCTCTCTCCATCTCTCTGTCTGTCTTCCATTCTCTCTCTCCCTCTCTCACTTTCATCCTTTCTTTCTCACTTTCTTCCTCAATTTCTCACAATTATGGAATTACCATAATTGCTTACACCTATCCATTTGATTGATCAGGTTTAACTTATAGCTAGACACCTCAATATGAAAGACATATAACTATATCAGTGGAGGCTGCTGAGGGGAGGACGGCTCATAATAATGGCTGGAATGGAGTCAATTGAATGGTAGTTATCAACCACATGGAAACCACGTGTTTCATACCATTCCATTTACTCCATTCCAGACATTATTATGAGCCATTCTCCCCTCAGCAGCCTCCACTGAACTATATGTATAGCTAGCAACTAGCTAGATGGAAAATGGTTATTGAACAATTGTTGTACATAGCTAAATCCATCCAGTTATCTGATAGAAGTTAACTGCTTAACGTTACCCTGAATTGTGAATTGATCTTGTCGAGATCAGTGGTGTCTTCACAGATCTTCACCTGGTTGGATAGATAAAATAACATCTCCTCGAGGGATGCCATTGAAGACTTCACCTGGTTGGATAGATAAAATAACATCTCCTCGAGGGATGCCATTGAAGACTTCACCTGGTTGGATAGATAAAATAACATCTCCTCGAGGGATGCCATTGAAGACTTCACCTGGTTGGGTAGATAAAATAACATCTCCTCGAGGGATGCCATTGAAGACTTCACCTGGTTGGGTAGATAAAATAACATCTCCTCGAGGGATGCCATTGAAGTGCAAGCTACACACAAACACAAAGCTACAATAACAGTTACAGTAGCTAGCTAGCTAACGTTAGCTAAATACAACTGTCTGGCTACCGTAGCTGGCTAGCTAACGTTAGCTAAATACAACTGTCTGGCAAGCTAGCTAGCTAGCTAACGTTAGCTAAATACAACTGTCTGGCTACCGTAGCTGGCTAGCTAACGTTAGCTAAATACAACTGTCTGGCAAGCTAGCTAGCTAGCTAACGTTAGCTAAATACAACTGTCTGGCTATCTAGCTAGCTAGCTAACGTTAGCTAAATCCAACTGTCTGGCTATCTAGCTGGCTAGCTGACTAGACAGGGTGGAGTAAATAAGTACAGTAGCTAGCAACGTCAATCTAAAAACAGCTTCAATAATTTCTTCCTGTTTAACAATATTTACTTAAATAAAGACAAAATATATGGTAAAGAAAGAGTGTTGTCTTTTCCAGTCTTTTCGGTCCTCTGAAGGGAACCAGAACTGCCAGCATCC
>LR778284.1:895055-900055 GCA_902810595.1 Coregonus sp. 'balchen'
AACCCTGACCCTAACCACGACCCTAACCCTAACCCTAACCCTAACCCTGACCCTGACCCTGACCCTAACCCTAACCCTAATCCTAACCCTAACCCTAATCCTAACCCTGACCCTAACCACGACCCTAACCCTAACCCTGACCCTAACCACGACCCTAACCCTAACCACGACCCTAACCCTAACCCTAATCCTAACCCTGACCCTAATCCTGCCATGCAACGTGGATGTGGCTGAACTGGCCCAGCACTATGGGAACCTGCTTGGGCCACATACCTCTAGTCAGACCCTAACCCTAACCCTGACCCTAACCCTGCCATGCAACGTGGATGTGGCTGAACTGGCCCAGCACTATGGGAACCTGCTTGGGCCACATACCTCTAGTCAGACCCTAACCCTAACCCTGACCCTAACCCTGCCATGCAACGTGGATGTGGCTGAACTGGCCCAGCACTATGGGAACCTGCTGAACTGGCCCAGCACTATGGGAACCTGCTGAACTGGCCCAGCACTATGGGAACCTGCTGAACTGGCCCAGCACTATGGGAACCTGCTGAACTGGCCCAGCACTATGGGAACCTGCTGAACTGGCCCAGCACTATGGGAACCTGCTGAACTGGCCCAGCACTATGGGAACCTGCTGAACTGGCCCAGCACTATGGGAACCTGCTGAACTGGCCCAGCACTATGGGAACCTGCTGAACTGGCCCAGCACTATGGGAACCTGCTGAACTGGCCCAGCACTATGGGAACCTGCTGAACTGGCCCAGCACTATGGGAACCTGCTGAACTGGCCCAGCACTATGGGAACCTGCTGAACTGGCCCAGCACTATGGGAACCTGCTGAACTGGCCCAGCACTATGGGAACCTGCTGAACTGGCCCAGCACTATGGGAACCTGCTGAACTGGCCCAGCACTATGGGAACCTGCTGAACTGGCCCAGCACTATGGGAACCTGCTGAACTGGCCCAGCACTATGGGAACCTGCTGAACTGGCCAGCACTATGGGAACCTGCTGAACTGGCCAGCATATGGAACGCGAACGGCCCAACTATGGGAACCTGCTGAACTGGCCCAGCACTATGGGAACCTGCTGAACTGGCCCAGCACTATGGGAACCTGCTGAACTGGCCCAGCACTATGGGAACCTGCTGAACTGGCCCAGCACTATGGGAACCTGCTGAACTGGCCCAGCACTATGGGAACCTGCTGAACTGGCCCAGCACTATGGGAACCTGCTGAACTGGCCCAGCACTATGGGAACCTGCTGAACTGGCCCAGCACTATGGGAACCTGCTGAACTGGCCCAGCACTATGGGAACCTGCTGAACTGGCCCAGCACTATGGGAACCTGCTGAACTGGCCCAGCACTATGGGAACCTGCTGAACTGGCCCAGCACTATGGGAACCTGCTGAACTGGCCCAGCACTATGGGAACCTGCTGAACTGGCCCAGCACTATGGGAACCTGCTGAACTGGCCCAGCACTATGGGAACCTGCTGAACTGGCCCAGCACTATGGGAACCTGCTGAACTGGCCCAGCACTATGGGAACCTGCTGAACTGGCCCAGCACTATGGGAACCTGCTGATGGCCAGCACTATGGGAACCTGCTGAACTGGCCCAGCACTATGGGAACCTGCTGAACTGGCCCAGCACTATGGGAACCTGCTGAACTGGCCCAGCACTATGGGAACCTGCTTGGGCCACATACCTCTAGTCAGACTTGGCCCAACCTTCTGACCAGATCTAGCCCATATGATGTGTTGCTATGCCAACACTGATCCATACATGTACCACCAACCAACCAGATCTAGCCCATATGATGTGTTGCTATGCCAACACTGATCCATACATGTACCACCAACCAACCAGATCTAGCCCATATGATGTGTTGCTATGCCAACACTGATCCATACATGTACCACCAACCAACCAGATCCAGCCCATATGATGTGTTGCTATGCCAACACTGATCCATACATGTACCACCAACCAACCAGATCCAGCCCATATGATGTGTTGCTATGCCAACACTGATCCATACATGTACCACCAACCAACCAGATCTAGCCCATATGATGTGTTGCTATGCCAACACTGATCCATACATGTACCACCAACCAACCAGATCTAGCCCATATGATGTGTTGCTATGCCAACACTGATCCATACATGTACCACCAACCAACCAGATCTAGCCCATATGATGTGTTGCTATGCCAACACTGATCCATACATGTACCACCAACCAACCAGATCCAGCCCATATGATGTGTTGCTATGCCAACACTGATCCATACATGTACCACCAACCAACCAGATCCAGCCCATATGATGTGTTGCTGTGCCAACACTGATCCATACATGTACCACCAACCAACCAGATCTAGCCCATATGATGTGTTGCTATGCCAACACTGATCCATACATGTACCACCAACCAACCAGATCTAGCCCATATGATGTGTTGCTGTGCCAACACTGATCCATACATGTACCACCAACCAACCAGATCTAGCCCATATGATGTGTTGCTATGCCAACACTGATCCATACATGTACCACCAACTAACCAGATGTGACCCACAGTTGTCTGCTGCCTGGGGAGGGAAGCTCATTGGATATACACTATATTTACAAAAGTATGTGAACACCCCTTCAAATTAGTGGATTTGGCTATTTCAGCCACAACTGTTGCTGACAGGTGTATAAAATCGAGCGCACAGCCATGCAATCTCCATAGACAAACATTGGCAGTAGAATGGCCTTACTGAAGAGCTCAGTGACTTTCAACGTGGCACCGTCATAGGATGCTGCCTTTCTAACAAGTCAATTCGTCAAACTTCTGCCCTGCTAGAGTGGAAACGTCTAGGAGCAACAACGGCTCAGCCGCGAGGTGGTAGGCCACACAAGCTCACAGAACTGGACCACCGAGTGCTGAAAATAGTTTGTCCTCGGTTGCAACACTCACTATCGAGTTCCAGACTGCCTCTGGAAGCAATGTCAGCACAATAACTGTTCGTAGGGAGCTTCATGAAATGGGTTTCCATGGCCGAGCAGCCGCACACAACGGACAAATCTGGGTTTGGCGGATGCCAGGAGAACGCTACCTGCCCGAATGCATAGTGCCAACTGTAACGTTTGGTGGAGGAGGAATAATGTTCTGGGGCTGTTTTTCATGGTTCGGGCTAGGCCCCTTAGTTCCAGTGAAGGGAAATCTTAACGCTACAGCATACTATGACATTCTAGACGATTCTGTGCTTCCAACTTTGTGGCAACAGTTTGGGGAAGGCCCTTTCCTGTTTCGGCATGACAATGCCCCCGTGCACAAAGCAAGGTCCATACAGAAATGGTTTGTTGAGATCGGTGTGGAAGAACTTGACTGGCATGCACAGAGCCCTGACCTCAACCCCATCGAACACCTTTGGGATGAATTGGAACGCACACTGCGATCCAGGCATAATCGCCCAACATCAGTGCCCGACCTCACTAATGCTCTTGTGGCTGAATGGAAGCAAGTCCCCTCAGCAATGTTCCAACATCTAGTGGAAAGCCTTCCCAGAAGAGTGGAGGCTGTTATAGCAGCAAAGGGGGGGACCAACTCCATATTAATGGATGTGATTTTGGAATGAGATGTTGGAGGAGCAGGTGTCCACATCCTGCTGGCCATGTAGTGTACTATGTAGTGTCCTATGTAGTGAACTATTTTACATTTACATTTTCGTCATTTAGCAGATGCTCTTATCCAGAGCGACTTACAAATTGGTGCATTCACCTTATGATAGACAGTGGGACAACCACTTTACAATATTTTTTTTTCCTTTGGGGTGGGGTAAGGGGGGGTAGAATGATTACTTTATCCTATCCCAGGTATTCCTTAAAGAGGTGGGGTTTCAAGTGTCTCCGGAAGGTGGTGAGTGACTCCGCTGTCCTGGCGTTGTGAGGGAGCTTGTTCCACCATTGGGTTGCCAGAGCAGCGAACAGTTTTGACTGGGCTGACATTTAACAAGCTATGTAGTGTACTATGACTTACCCTTCATTCCAAACTTGTTGCATCGGCCATATTTGTTGATGACAATGAAGAGGAGGATGAGGAGAACACTGGGGAAACCAGCCAGTCCTACTGCTATCAACACCTGGAGACAGACAGACAGACAGGTTAGGAGAACACTGGTGAAACCATTTTAACAAGGCATTTAGCCAATAGACTTTAACATTACTGTAACTCTACATGTTAACAAGGCATTTAGCCAAGAGATTTTCATTTACATTTACATTTTAGTCATTTAGCAGACGCTCTTATCCAGAGCGACTTAAAGTTTGTGAGTGCATACATTTTTTTATAATTTTTTTCATACTGGCCCCCCGTGGGAATCGAACCCACAACCCTGGCGTTGCAAACGCCATGCTCTACCAACTGAGCTACATCCCTGCCGGCTATTCCCTCCCCTACCCTGGACGACGCTGGGCCAATTGTGCGCCGCCCCATGGGTCTCCTGGCCGGCTACGACAGAGCCTGGATTTAATCTCAATAGGCAGAATGAGTTTACTCTCTGCCAACAGCGGCAAGACCACCATGTTATTAATCTGTCTCACAAACATCATTAGGACACTATGGATACGTCACAAATCACACCCTATTCCCTATATACGTCTAGCGCACTACTTTTGAACAGAGCCCTATGGGCTGTGGTCCAAAGCAGTGCACTATAAAGGGAATAGGGTGCCATTTGAGATACAGCCTATGTCATTATAAACTCACCCCAAATGTCTCCTGTTCTGTCCTGATGGCAGTGTCTGATGGCATTGGGCTTCCTGGAATACAGACAGTCAGAGACACAGTATGAGCACTGGAGAATAAAACTCACCCCAAATGTCTCCTGTTCTGTCCTGATGGCAGTGTCTGATGGCATTGGGCTTCCTGGAATACAGACAGTCAGAGACACAGTATGAGCACTGGAGAATAAAACTCACTCCCAAATGGCACCATGTTCCCTACA
>LR778284.1:902555-915055 GCA_902810595.1 Coregonus sp. 'balchen'
TGGTTGCAAGGTCACCTGCCTCATCTAAAGCCTCTTCTTTTGGGGTGTTGCTATAGGGTCACCCAGTGCTAACAGTCAGTATCTGGATAATATGTGTGCAATGCTTGATAATGAATGTGATATCAACAGAGAGGTGTATTTTCTGGGTTACCTGAACATTGATTGGTTAGCAACTAGCTGTCTGTGACTAATGCCTGTAATATGATCCAGGTTATCAGTCAACCAACTAGTGTTTACCAATAGTGTTGGATCTGTGACATCCAGTTCAGTGGAGGCTGCTGAGGGGAGGGTGGCTCATAGGAACGGAGTCAATGGAACGGTATCAACCACAGGGAAACTACGTTTGACTCCGTTCCATGGACTCCGTTCCAGACATTACTATGAGCCGTCCTCCCCTCAGCAGCCTCCGCTGATCCACATGTATTGATCATATCTTCACTAACGCTGCAGAGCTTTGCTCCAAAGCAATATCAGTTCCCATTTCCTGCAATGACCATAACATGGCAATAACATGGATAACAGGGACAGCCAAAGTACCAAAGGCAGGACCTAAAGTCATTTATCAGAGATCATACAAATGTTTTCTCAGGACTATTTTAGTTGAATATGTAAAAAATGTATGTTGGTCTGATGTGTGTGAGGAAGTGAATCCAGATGCAGCACTGGAAGTATTTGTAGAATTATTCATGAAAATTGTTGACAAGCATCTGTTATTTAACTAACTGAGAAAACTGTTAGAGCCCCCTGGATTGATGATGAATTGATAAATTGGTTCAAAGACATGATGCAAAAAGAGGTGGCCAACAAGTCATCCTGCTCAGCTGATTGGTTGACACACTGTCAATTTAGAAATGTTGTGACTAAACTTAACAAAAGCAAAAAGAAGAAGAAATGATATAACCAAACCAAGATAAATGACATAAAACACAATGGAAAAATGCTTTGGAGTTCCTTAAATGATATCATGGGCAAAAAAAAACAATTCATCTCCATCGCTTATTGAAGTTAATGGGTCATTGATAAGAAAACCTTTGGATATTGCCAATCATTTCAATGACTATTTCACTGGTAAAGTGGAAAAACTAAGAAGTGAAATGACAACACTGAACAGTGAACCATCATATCTAATAATCTAATAATAATGAAAGAGAAGGATTGCTGTATTGAATCTGGTCCAGTTAGTGTGGGAGAGGTGGAAAAGTGGTTGTTATCCATCGATAATGATAAGCCACCAGGTATTGACAACCTTGATGGGAAACGATTGAGAACGGTAGCAGACTGTGTTGCCACCCCTATGTGCCATGTCTTTAACCAAAGCCTAAAGGAGGGTGTGTCTACAGGAGTGGAGGGAAGTTAAATTAATTCCACTGGCTAAAAATAGTAAAGCACCCTTTGCTGGATTTAACAGCTGCCCAATCAGTTTGCTGGCTCTAACAGCCCGCCCAATCAGTTTGCTGGCTCTAACAGCCGCCCAATCAGTTTGCTGCCTGTTCTCAGTAAACTGATGGAGAGGATTGTGTTTGACCAAATTCAATGCTATTTTTCAGAGAACACGTTAACTACTGACTGTCAGCATGCATCTAGAGAAGTGCCCTCAGCTTATACTGCACTGACTCAGATGATGATTGGTTAAAAGAAATGGATAATAAGATGATAGTTGGAGCTGTATTGTTAGATTTCAGTGCAGCCTTTGATGTTATTGATCATAAATTGTTTTAGAAAAAATGCTATTGCTATGGATTTACATCACCTGCCATCACATGGTCACATGGTTGGAGAGTTATCCAATAGAACTAACAGTGTTCACACCTGGCAACCATCATTACACACACCTGGCAACCCATCATTACACACACCTGGCAACCATCATTACGCACACCTGGCAACCATCATTACGCACACCTGGCAACCATCATTACGCACACCTGCGCCCCATCATTACACACACCTGGCAACCCATCATTACACACACCTGGCAACCATCATTACACACCTGGCAACCATCATTACACACACCTGGCAACCATCATTACCACACCTGGCAACCATCATTACGCACACCTGGCAACCATCATTACACACACCTGGCAACCATCATTACACACACCTGGCAACCATCATTACACACACCTGGCAACCATCATTACCACACCTGGCACATACCATGCATCTACACACACCTGGCAACCATCATTACACACACCTGGCAACCATCATTACGCACACCTGGCAACCATCATTACGCACACCTGGCAACCATCATTACACACACCTGGCAACCATCATTACACACACCTGGCAACCATCATTACACACACCTGGCAACCATCATTACACACACCTGGCAACCATCATTACACACACCTGGCAACCATCATTACGCACACCTGGCAACCATCATTACGCACACCTGGCAACCATCATTACACACACCTGGCAACCATCATTACACACACCTGGCAACCATCATTACGCACACCTGGCAACCATCATTACACACACCTGGACTTCATCACTACCTTGATCAGTCCCCCTTTATCTAGCTCTCTGTATCCTCACTCTTCAGGCAGTATTGGTTCTGTTTTCTCCAGACGCTTCTCGTATTGTATCTCTCCATGTTCGTTATTATTAAACTCACCAACTGCACCTGCTTCCTGACTCCCTGCGTCTCCGTTACAAGCTGGCTCAAAACAGAGCAGCACGCCTTGCCCTTAAATGCACATACAGAACTAACATCAACAACATGCATGCCAGTCTTTCCTGGATGAGGGTTGATGAGAGATGAACTGCTTCTCTTCTAGTTTTTATGAGAAATATTACTGTGATGAAAATTCCAGATTGTCTGCATAGTCAAATAACCAGAGGAAGGACCAAGTCACTATTATTCGAGTCACAAGCAAGTCTCAAATCACAAGGTCCGAGTCTTCAGTCCCAAGTAGAACAGGTCGAGTCTCCAATCAAGTCTAAGTCGGGCATTTTAAGAGCATGACAAGTCAAGTTAATTCACAAGTTTTTTAAATCAAGTCTCAAGTCAAGTAAAAATAAAATCTATACATGCAATGACTTGTTCAACTCCAAATCTTTGTCTATTTATTGAGGAACCAGACAGCCCTTTCATTATTTAGTCGACAACACATTTTGATGATGTCATTGTAAAATGGGGACCTAGTAGCAGTCGTAAGGGCATGACATCAGCAAATCAAAACTTTATTGGTCGCAGACACAGATTTGTAGATGTTATTGCAGGTGCAGCAAAATGCTTGTGTTTCTAGCTCCAACAGTGTAGTAATATCTAGCTAAATGCTTGTGTTTCTAGCTCCAACAGTACAGTAATACCCAGCTAAATGGTTGTGTTTCTAGCTCCAACAGTGCAGTAATACCTAGCAATAAAAAAATATACAATACACACATAATCCAGAAAAATACAAATGACATAGAAATTAAGAAATATCAGAACGAGCAATGTCAGAGACCGGAATATAAATACATATACATATAATGGTGCAGCAGTAGTTATATAGGATGGTGTGTATATACATTATGGACAGTAGATGAATAGAGAAGGTGTGTACAGCAGGCAAGACAGGTTGACTAGATTAATTTGCAGGTCTTGGTGATCCAATGGTGAAAGCGCCATATCATACAAAAAATTATACAAGTAAATGTACCAAATATACAAGGGCAATAGGCCAAAAGAAATAGCCTCTGTATCAGGTTTATCCTGGTCTATCTGGAAGGACACAGGTAGAGGGCAAGAAACCAAACTGATATTTCATCACCATTCATCAATGGAAGAATAATGGTCTCTTATTCAACGTAGTGACATCAAAGCATCGTACGCAGGCCAAGTTCCCTACAGCGGCTTGGGAAAGTATTCACCCCCCTTGGCATTAGTATTCTCCCCCCTTGGCATTAGTATTCACCCCCCTTGGTATTAGTATTCACCCCCCTTGGTATTAGTATTCACCCCCATTGGCATTAGTATTCACCCCCTTGGTATTAGTATTCGCCCCCCTTGGTATTAGTATTCACCCCCATTGGCATTAGTATTCACCCCCCTTTGCATTAGTATTCACCCCCCTTGGCATTAGTATTCACCCCCCTTGGCATTAGTATTCACCCCCCTTGGCATTAGTTTTCACCCCCCTTGGCATTAGTATTCACCCCCCTTGGTATTAGTATTCACCCCCCTTGGTATTAGTATTCACCCCCCTTGGTATTAGTATTCACCCCCATTGGCATTAGTATTCACCCCCCTTGGCATTAGTATTCACCCCCCTTGGCATTAGTATTCACCCCCCTTGGCATTAGTATTCACCCCCCTTGGCATTAGTTTTCACCCCCCTTGGCATTAGTATTCACCCCCCTTGGCATTAGTATTCACCCCCCTTGGCATTAGTATTCACCCCCCTTGGCATTAGTTTTCACCCCCCTTGGTATTAGTATTCACCCCCCTTGGCATTAGTATCACCCCCCTTGGCATTAGTATTCACCCCCCTTGGCATTTTTCCTATTGTGTTGCCTTACAACCTGGAATTAACATTGATTTTTGGGGGGTTTGTATCATTTGATTTACACAACATGCCTACCACTTTGAAGATGCAAAATATTTTTGTTGTTGTGAAACAAACAAGAAATAAGACAAAAAAACAGAAAACTTGAGCGTGCATAACTATTCACCTCAAAGCCCCCCCCTCTTATCCAGAGCGACATCCAATGAGTGAGTGCATACATTTTTCATACTGGCCCCCCGTGGGAAACGAACCCACAACCCTTGCGTTGCAAGCGCCATGCTCTACCAACTGAGCTACAGCAGGGCCAATATAATATAATAACACTAGTAAGTCAAAACACTTACCATATTCCACAATTTCTGAAAAGGAGATGAAAAAGGGTCATGTAAATGAATGAATGAATGAATGAATGAATGAGTGATATGAATGATATTCTGCTTACATTTATCGTGCTAATATGCCACCGATTCTTAGGTGTCAGACTTAACTGTCTTCTACCACTAGAAGCTCCAAATTGAATAATCCAAATGTGCATTTAGCTAAATCTGGCGCAATGCATCCATTTGCTTTTAGCTAAATCATTTCTCACTGCTCTGAGAATTATCTTTTTGTTGTACGTTGTCCCTCTCTAAGAAGATGTTGTGGTTACCGTCAGGGTCGGGGTCAAAGGGCGGTGCCATGAGGAAGTGTCCGTAGACAGTCTTGGTGACGGTCCCCAGGGAGTTGGAGGCCTCCAGCGTGTAGTTCCCATTGTCGAAGTGTGTTGGGTTGTTAAAAGTCAGACAGCCCTCCAGATAGTCCTGGTAGAAATCCATCTCTGTTCTGATGTAGTCACTCGGCAGGATCTCTCTCTGTGTACAATAATGATCAGAATACCGTTTATTTTTCAACCTTTTCAAAAGACCCAGACTCTTTACATCATTGGTTCTGAATCCTTTTTGAGGTTTTTCCCAGCACTACTCACCTGATTGAAACAACCAGCTCATCATCAAGCCTTTGATGATTTCAGTCAGCTGTGTAGTCCCCGGGAAAAAACTAAAACATGCACCTCTTGGGGTCGCCAGGAGCAGGATTTGTAAATGCTGCTTTACATAATAGAGATGAAAAAAAGTAATGAAATCCCACCTGTTTGTGGTACCATCGCAGTGTTGGGGAGGGATAGCCTCTCACTGTGAACTCTATGCAGGTGTCATGGCGCCGCTCAGGCTCGGCCAGTTTCAGGATGACTGGTGGAACTGTAAGGGGAGCAGAGGAAACTGTGAGGGTTTTGACACGGCATGGCTCGGCCAGTTTCAGGATGACTGGTGGAACTGTAAGGGGAGCAGAGGAAACTGTGAGGGTTTTGACACGGCATGGCTCGGCCAGTTTCAGGATGACTGGTGGAACTGTAAGGGGAGCAGAGGAAACTGTGAGAGGTTTGACACACTGGTGGATTCTAACTATTATTCATGGTTGGCCTTTCAATTCCACAAGCTAGATTTCACATTGCAAAACATTACGCCAGAGATGATGATCCATAAGATCAGCTGTGTGAGAGCTGAAAACACTGATATGATTAAAACCCAGATATCAGAACTATAATCCAGTTGGTTCCACATTTCCATGACAGTATTTCCCTGAATAAGCATTAAAATGGCAGCTCTCCCAGAACCAGGGCCCAGCACCCTATTCCCTACATAGAGTAGTGCACTACTTTTGACCAGGGTCCAGCACCCTATTCCCTACATAGAGTAGTGCACTACTTTTGACCAGGGTCCAGCACCCTATTCCCTACATAGAGTAGTGCACTACTTTTGACCAGGGTCCAGCACCCTATTCCCTACATAGAGTAGTGCACTACTTTTGACCAGGGTCCAGCTCCCTATTCCCTACATAGAGTAGTGCACTACTTTTGACTAGGGCCCTATGACTCATCCTGTAACTACATTAACAGAAGAAAGCTGTTGCAGGATACATTTACATTTAGGTAATTTAGCAGACGCTCTTATCCAGAGAGTCATTTAGCAGACGCTCTTATCCAGAGAGTCATTTAGCAGACGCTCTTATCCAGAGAGTCATTTAGCAGACGCTCTTATCCAGAGAGTCATTTAGCAGACGCTCTTATCCAGAGAGTCATTTAGCAGACGCTCTTATCCAGAGAGTCATTTAGCAGACGCTCTTATCCAGAGAGTCATTTAGCAGACGCTCTTATCCAGAGCATACAGAGATACACACACGAAGCAGCTAAACCTGGCTGCCTGGTATGCCTCCCAAATGGTACCCTATTCCCTATATAGTGCACTACTTTTCAATAGAGCCTTTATGGCCCCTGGTCAAAAGTAGTGCACTATGTAGGGTATAGGGTGCTGGGCCCTGGTCAAAAGTAGTGCACTACTCTATGTAGGGAATAGGGTGCTGGACCCTGGTCAAAAGTAGTGCACTACTCTATGTAGGGAATAGGGTGCTGGGCCCTGGTCAAAAGTAGTGCACTACTCTATGTAGGGAATAGGGTGCTGGACCCTGGTCAAAAGTAGTGCACTACTCTATGTAGGGAATAGGGTGCTGGGCCCTGGTCAAAAGTAGTGCACTACTCTATGTAGGGAATAGGGTGCTGGACCCTGGTCAAAAGTAGTGCACTACTCTATGTAGGGAATAGGGTGCTGGGCCCTGGTCAAAAGTAGTGCACTACTCTATGTAGGGAATAGGGTGCTGGGCCCTGGTCAAAAGTAGTGCACTACTCTATGTAGGGAATAGGGTGCTGGGCCCTGGTCAAAAGTAGTGCACTACTCTATGTAGGGAATAGGGTGCTGGGCCCTGGTCAAAAGTAGTGCACTACTCTATGTAGGGAATTATTCAACTCCCTTTTCTACTGGGTGAAAAACCACAGTGTGCCATCACAGCAGCAAGATTTGTGACCTGTTGCCACAAGAAAAGGGCAACCAGTGAAGAACAAACACCATTGTAAATACAACCCATATTTATGTTGATTTATTTTCCCATTTGTACTTTAACTATTTGCACATTGTTACAACACTGTATATATACAGTGGGGAGAACAAGTATTTGATACACTGCCGATTTTGCAGGTTTTCCTACTTACAAAGCATGTAGAGGTCTGTAATTTTTATCATAGGTACACTTCGACTGTGAGAGACAGAATCTAAAACAAAAAAACAAAAAATCACATTGTATGATTTTTAAGTAATTAATTTGCATTTTATTGCATGACATAAGTATTTGATACATCAGAAAAGCAGAACTTTAATATTTGGTACATAAACCTTTGTTTGCAATTACAGAGATCATACGTTTCCTGTAGGTCTTGACCAGGTTTGCACACACTGCAGCAGGGATTTTGGCCCACTCCTCCATACAGACCTTCTCCAGATCCTTCAGGTTTCGGGGCTGTCGCTGGGCAATACGGACTTTCAGCTCCCTCCAAAGATGTTCTATTGGGTTCAGGTCTGGAGACTGGCTAGGCCACTCTAGGACCTTGAGATGCTTCTTACGGAGCCACTCCTTAGTTGCCCTGGCTGTGTGTTTCAGGTCGTTGTCATGTTGGAAGACCCAGCCACGACCCATCTTCAATGCTCTTACTGAGGGAAGGAGGTTGTTGGCCAATATCTCGCAATACATGGCCCCATCCATCCTCCCCTCAATACGGTGCAGTCATCCTGTCCCCTTTGCAGAAAAGCATCCCCAAAGAATGATGTTTCCACCTCCATGCTTCACGGTTGGGATGGTGTTCTTGGGGTTGTACTCATCCTTCTTCCTCCAAACACGGCGAGTGGAGTTTAGACCAAAAAGCTCTATTTTTGTCTCATCAGACCACATGACCTTCTCCCATTCCTCCTCTGGATCATCCAGATGGTCATTGGCAAACTTCAGACAGGCCTGGACATGCGCTGGCTTGAGCAGGGGGACCTTGCGTGCGCTGCAGGATTTTAATCCATGATGGCGTATTGTGTTACTAATGGTTTTCTTTGAGACTGTGGTCCCAGTTCTCTTCAGGTCATTGACCAGGTCCTGCCGTGTAGTTCTGGGCTGATCCCTCACCTTCCTCATGATCATTGATGCCCCACGAGGTGAGATCTTGCATGGAGCCCCAGACCGAGGGTGATTGACCGTCATCTTGAACTTCTTCCATTTTCTAAGAATTGCGCCAACAGTTGTTGCCTTCTCACCAAGCTGTTTGCCTATTGTCCTGTAGCCCATCCCAGCCTTGTGCAGGTCTACAATTTTATCCCTGATGTCCTTACACATCTCTCTGGTCTTGGCCATTGTGGAGAGGTTGGAGTCTGTTTGATTGAGTGTGTGGACAGGTGTCTTTTATACAGGTAACGAGTTCAAACAGGTGCAGATTAATACAGGTAATGAGTGGAGAACAGGAGGGCTTCTTAAAGAAAAACTAACAGGTCTGTGAGAGCCGGAATTCTTACTGGTTGGTAGGTGATCAAATACTTATGTCATGCAATAAAATGCAAATTAATTACTTAAAAATCATACAATGTGATTTTCTGGATTTCTAGATTCCGTCTCTCACAGTTGAAGTGTACCTATGATAAAAATTACAGACCTCTACATGCTTTGTAAGTAGGAAAACCTGCAAAATCGGCAGTGTATCAAATACTTGTTCTCCCCACTGTAGCTCTGAATCCACGATATGGCAGAGGTTGAAAAGCCATAACAGGTAAGTTTTCTTAACAACAGGTTATGGTCAACAATATCAAAGGCTGCACCGAAATCTAACAGTACAGCTCCCACAATCTTCTTATTATCAATTTATTTAAATCAATCATCAGTGCATGTTGAGTGCCCTTCTTTATAAGCATGCTGACAGTCTGTTGTTAATTTGTTTACAGAGAAATAGCATTGTATTTGGTCAAACACAATTTTTTCCAACAGTTTGCTAAGTGCTGGCAGCAAGCTGATAGGTCTGCTGTTAAAACCAGTAAAGGCCGCTTTTACCACTCTTGGGTAGCGGAATGCCTTTGCTTCCTTCCAGGCCTGAGGACAAAGACTTTCCTCTAGACTCAGATTAAAGATAAGGCAAGACATGAAAATGGTTGTTTAGTAATGATCAACAAACAATTTGACAGAACTTGAAGAATTTTGAAAAGAGTAATCGACGAATGTAGCACAATCCAGGTGTGGAAAGCTCTTAGAGACTTACCCAGAAAGACACACAGCTTTAATTCTCCCTACCCTCCCCTCCCGGAGGATCTGAGCCATAGGACCATGTCTCAGGACTACCTGGCCTGATGACTCCTGGCTGTCCCCAGTCCACCTGGTCGTGCTGCTGCTCCAGTTTCTGCTGTTCTGCCTGCGGCTATGGAACCCTGACCTGTTCACCGGACGTGCTACCTTGTCCCGGATCTGCTGTTTCTCTCTCTCTCTCTCTCTCTCTCTCTCTCTCTCTCTCTCTCTCTCTCTCACCTGCTGTCTCGACCTCTGAATGACCCTGCTGGTCATCTATGAACGTTTGAACATCTTGAAGAACAATCTGGCCTTAATGGCCATGTACTATCTCCACCCAGCACAGCCAGAAGAGGACTGGCCACCCCTCAGAGCCTGGTTCCTCTCTAGGTTTCTTCCTAGGTTCCTGCCTTTCTAGGGAGTTTTTCCCCTCAGAGCCTGGTTCCTCTCTAGGTTTCTTCCTAGGTTCCTGCCTTTCTAGGGAGTTTTTCCCCTCAGAGCCTGGTTCCTCTCTAGGTTTCTTCCTAGGTTCCTGCCTTTCTAGGGAGTTTTTCCCCTCAGAGCCTGGTTCCTCTCTAGGTTTCTTCCCAGGGGATGTAGCTCAGTTGGTAGAGCATGGCGTTTGCAATGCCAGGGTTGTGGGTTCGATAAAATAATGTATGTGCTAACTGTAAGTCGCTCTGGATAAGAGCGTCTGCTAAATGACAAAAATTTAAATGTAAAATGTAGGTTCCGGCCTTTCCAGGGAGTTTTTCCTAACCAACGTGCCTCTACATCTGCATTGCTGGTCTAAAGTAGTGCACTATATAGGGAATAGGGTGCCATTCTCTGGTCTAAAGTAGTGCACTATATAGGGAATAGGGTGCCATTCTCTGGTCTAAAGTAGTGCACTATATAGGGAATAGGGTGCCATCTGGGAGGCATCCTGTATCAGGGTGTGAGCTAGCATCACAGGCTGTAGGGTGTAGCCAGCTCATTGGCCACATCAATTTAACTTCATTACCAAGACATCATCTCATTGGATCCTAAATGTACCTGCATAATTCCCCTGCTCCACCTGGTAATAGATGTATTCTGTTAAGACGGTAAAGGCTGTCCATTATTCTCCAGGCTTGTTTGGCATTAATCTAATCCATATTCCAATCCTTCTGTTCTCAGCGCTCTCTAACGAGTCATCACAGCCGTTACACCTGAAATAGCTCAGTAGCTTTCACAACCTTAAATCATGCTAAAGACAATATTAGAAAGACTGCCATAAAATACAGTATGTTTCCAATCAACAGGCATTGAGGTCTACAGTACAGATTGTTGTTATGTTCTCTCTGGCAGTTAATTGATTGATTAAAAGCATTGATTAGCTAGATTTCAAGACATTCCAGCCCTGAGTAGAGGGGATAGATGAAGACCTGACATTGACAGGTTGGTCATTCAGGAGATGCTCTTCTCCACAGACACTTACAGTTAGTGCATTCATCTTCAGATAGCTAGGTGGGACAACCACATATCACAGTCACCTGGTAGCTAGGTGGGACAACCACATATCACAGTCACCTGGTAGCTAGGTGGGACAACCACATATCACAGTCACCTGATAGCTAGATGGGACAACCACATATCACAGTCACCTGGTCGCTAGGTGGGACAACCACATATCACAGTCACCTGGTAGCTAGGTGGGACAACCACATATCACAGTCACCTGGTCGCTAGGTGGGACAACCACATATCACAGTCACCTGGTAGCTAGGTAGGACAACCACATATCACAGTCACCTGGTAGCTAGGTGGGACAACCACATATCACAGTCACCTGGTCGCTAGGTGGGACAACCACATATCACAGTCACCTGGTCGCTAGGTGGGACAACCACATATCACAGTCACCTGGTCGCTAGGTGGGACAACCACATATCACAGTCACCTGGTAGCTAGGTAGGACAACCACATATCACAGTCACCTGGTCGCTAGGTGGGACAACCACATATCACAGTCACCTGGTCGCTAGGTGGGACAACCACATATCACAGTCACCTGGTCGCTAGGTGGGACAACCACATATCACAGTCACCTGGTAGCTAGGTGGGACAACCACATATCACAATCACCTGGTCGCTAGGTGGGGCAACCACATATCACAGTCACCTGGTAGCTAGGTAGGACAACCACATATCACAGTCACCTGGTAGCTAGGTGGGACAACCACATTTCACAGTCACCTGGTAGCTAGGTGGGACAACCACATATCACAGTCACCTGGTAGCTAGGTGGGACAACCACATATCACAGTCACCTGGTAGCTAGGTGGGACAACCACATATCACAGTCACCTGGTAGCTAGGTGGGACAACCACATATCACAGTCACCTGGTAGCTAGGTGGGACAACCACATATCACAGTCACCTGGTAGCTAGGTGGGACAACAACATTTCACAGTCACCTGGTAGCTAGGTGGGACAACCACATATCACAGTCACCTGGTAGCTAGGTGGGACAACCACATATCACAGTCACCTGGTAGCTAGGTGGGACAACCACATATCACAGTCACCTGGTAGCTAGGTGGGACAACCACATATCACAGTCACCTGGTAGCTAGGTGGGACAACCACATATCACAGTCACCTGGTAGCTAGGTGGGACAACCACATATCACAGTCACCTGGTAGCTAGGTGGGACAACCACATATCACAGTCACCTGGTAGCTAGGTGGGACAACCACATTTCACAGTCACCTGGTAGCTAGGTGGGACAACCAGATATCACAGTCACCTGGTAGCTAGGTGGGACAACCACATTTCACAGTCACCT
>LR778284.1:920055-922555 GCA_902810595.1 Coregonus sp. 'balchen'
ATTCTGTCAGACCTGGGCCCTGACAGTAAATCTCAGTAAGACAAAAATAATGGTGTTCCAAAAAAGGTCCAGTTGCCAGGACCACAAATTCAAATTCCATCTAGACACCGCTGACACCGTTGACACCGTTGACACCCTAGAGCACACAAAAACCTACAGACCACTCAAAAGCTTGGAGACAAAGGTGCAAAGAGTGTGCAAAGCTGTCATCAAGGCAAAGGGTGGCTATTTGAAGAATCTAAAATCTAAAATATATTTTGATTTGTTTAACACTTTTTTGGTTACTACATGATTCCATATGTTATTTCATAGTTTTGATGTCTTCACTATTATTCTACAATGTAGAAAATTGTACAAATTAAGAAACAACCCTAATGAATAGTGAGGAGCTGTGTAACTTTTGACTGGCTTCACCCGTATACAAATCGGAACACTAAACAAAAGACCCTACCAAAAGGAAATACTTACCAATAAAGGAAAATCTGAACGATCATAGAACCAAGGCCATGGAGGGGCTGCTTGCCCACCAAAATTAAAAAGGACAAACACCAAATTGAAAACTGCATAGAATCTGCAAAAATACTCTATACACTTTAAGAACCACAATAAGTGCCCTATTAGGTCGTGTAGTATAATCAGGCGTTACATCTATAACCCAAGGAACATTCCCAAAATTCCATAACAAACCACCAAGAGAGATGCAACCTGGAAAATTCTGCAAAAAGTGTCTGGCTCTTGTTCACAACAAAAACCACCAAAACAACACAGACAAATATTGATACCCCAATTCATTAAAACAAAAAGAGATTCATTAATTTATAAACAAAAGGAAGCGAGCCAAACCTAAAATGCCATCCTAACAGAGAGTAACCGTGGAGAATAGACCAGTCCCCAATAAGAAAGCTTTGGCTATGTCACAAACCAGACAGCCTGCTATAAAAGGCCCAAGGCAGACGCAAAAATCAACAATGTGCCCAAACCACAATCACTGGGCCGAATAAAGAGGAGATCATTGGAATTGATACAAAACACAACAGTGCACTTAGAATGCACTATGTGGCTCCTTTAAAAGAGCAGTAGATCACGTGGCTCCGAGAAACGCTGACCACTGTGATGCCCTGAAAATAAAGGGAAAGCTTGATCATGTGTGTACGATCAAGGAGCATCAGCCTGTGTGCTTGAGAAAGGCAGCAGTAGGGCCCTGAGAAGGCAGCAGTCACGTGTGCTCCTTATAAAGAGCAGCAGATCACTGTGTGCTCCTGAATAAAGAGCAGCAGATCACTGTGTGCTCCTGTAGAAAGAGCAGCAGATCACTGTGTGCTCCTGTAGAAAGAGCAGCAGATCACTGTGTGCTCCTGTAGAAAGAGCAGCAGATCACTGTGTGCTCCTGAATAAAGAGCAGCAGATCACTGTGTGCTCCTGTAGAAAGAGCAGCAGATCACTGTGTGCTCCTGTAGAAAAGAGCAGCAGATCACTGTGTGCTCCTGTAGAAAGAGCAGCAGATCACTGTGTGCTCCTGTAGAAAGAGCAGCAGATCACTGTGTGCTCCTGAATAAAGAGCAGCAGATCACTGTGTGCTCCTGTAGAAAGAGCAGCAGATCACTGTGTGCTCCTGTAGAAAGAGCAGCAGATCACTGTGTGCTCCTGTAGAAAGAGCAGCAGATCACTGTGTGCTCCTGAATAAAGAGCAGCAGATCACTGTGTGCTCCTGTAGAAAGAGCAGCAGATCACTGTGTGCTCCTGTAGAAAGAGCAGCAGATCACTGTGTGCTCCTCTATAAAGAGCAGCAGATCACTGTGTGCTCCTGTAGAAAGAGCAGCAGATCACTGTGTGCTCCTGAATAAAGAGCAGCAGATCACTGTGTGCTCCTCTATAAAGAGCAGCAGATCACTGTGTGCTCCTGTAGAAAGAGCAGCAGATCACTGTGTGCTCCTGTAGAAAGAGCAGCAGATCACTGTGTGCTCCTGAATAAAGAGCAGCAGATCACTGTGTGCTCCTGTAGAAAGAGCAGCAGATCACTGTGTGCTCCTGTAGAAAGAGCAGCAGATCACTGTGTGCTCCTGTAGAAAGAGCAGCAGATCACTGTGTGCTCCTGAATAAAGAGCAGCAGATCACTGTGTGCTCCTGTAGAAAGAGCAGCAGATCACTGTGTGCTCCTGTAGAAAGAGCAGCAGATCACTGTGTGCTCCTGTAGAAAGAGCAGCAGATCACTGTGTGCTCCTGTAGAAAGAGCAGCAGATCACTGTGTGCTCCTGTAGAAGAGCAGCAGATCACTGTGTGCTCCTGAATAAAGAGCAGCAGATCACTGTGTGCTCCTGTAGAAAGAGCAGCAGATCACTGTGTGCTCCTGTAGAAAGAGCAGCAGATCACTGTGTGCTCCTGAATAAAGAGCAGCAGATCACTGTGTGCTCCTGTAGAAAGAGCAGCAGATCACTGTGTGCTCCTGAATAAAGAGCAGCAGATCACTGTGTGCTCCTGTAGAAAGAGCAGCAGATCACTG
>LR778284.1:927555-930804 GCA_902810595.1 Coregonus sp. 'balchen'
ATTATTTATTTTTTTTTCATACCCCCTGTGGGAATCGAACCCACAACCCTGGCGTTGCAAACGCCATGCTCTATCAACTGAGCTACATCCCTGCCGGCCATTCCCTCCCCTACCCTGGACGACGCTGGGCCAATTGCGCGCCGCCCCATGGGTCTCCCGGTCACGGCCGGCTACGACAGAGCCTGGATACGAACCAGCATCTCTAGTGGCACAGCTAGCACTGCGATGCAGTGCCTTAGACCACTGCGCCACTCAGGACACAAATCAAATTTGTACTGTTATATATTGTCTTTCAATTTGTTTTTACTGTTACTAACCATCTTTCAATTTGTTTTTACTGTTACAAACCATCTTTATATTTGTTTTTACTGTTACTAACTGTCTTTCTATTTGTAGGGAGGGCCTACAAGGCCTCCCTTCGCCAAATCTGATCACGACTTTATTTTGCTCCACCCTTCCTACAGGCAGAAACTCAAACAGGAAGTACCCGTACTAAGGACTATTCAACGCTAGTCTGACTTGAAGCATCGGAATCCATGCTTCAAGATTGTTTGTGGTCCTCTGTAGCTCAGCTGGTAGCGCACGGCGCTTGTAACGCCAAGGTAGTGGGTTCGATCCCCGGGACCACCCATACACAAAAATGTATGCACGCATGACTGTAAGTCGCTTTGGATAAAAGCGTCTGCTAAATGGCATATTAAATTAATATTAATTGTTTTGATCACGCTGACTGGGATATGTTCCTGGTCGCCTCTGAGAATAACATAGATGAATACACGGATACGGTGACTGAGTTCATCAGGAAGTGTATCGGGGATGTTGTTCCCACTGTGACTATTAAAACCTACCCTAACCAGAAACCGTGGATAGACGGCAGCATTCGGCAAAACTGAAAGCGCGAACCACCACATTTAACCATGGCAAGGTGACTGGGAATATGGCAGAATACAAACAGTGCAGTTATTCCCTCCTTAAGGCAGTCAAACAGGCAAAACATCACAATTCAACGGCTCAGACACGAGACGTATGTGGCAGGGTCTACAGACAATCACGAATTACAAAGGGAAAACCAGCCACGTCGCAGACACCGAAGTCTTGCTTCCGGACAAGCTAAATACCTTCTTCACCTGCTTTGAGGATAACACAGTGCCACTGACGAGGCCCACTACCAAGGACTGTGGCCTCTCCTTCTAACGTGAGTAAGACATTTAAGCCTGTTAACCCTCGCAAGGCTGCCGGCCCAGACGGCGTCCCTAGCCGCGTCGTCAGAGCATGTTCAGACCAGCTGTCTGGTGTGTTTACGGACATATTCAATCTCTCCCTATCCCAGTCTGCTGTCCCCACATGCTTCAAGATGGCCACCATTGTTCCTGTACCCAAGAAAGCAAAGGTAACTGAACTAAATCACTATCGCCCTGTAGCACTCACCTCTGTCATCATGAAGTGCTTTGAGAGACTAGTCAAGGATCATATCACCTCCACCTTACCTGTCACCATAGACCCACTGCAATTTGCATACCGACCCAATAGATCCACAGACGATGCAATCACCATCGCACTGCACACTGCCCTATCCCATCTGGACAAGAGGAATACCCATGTAAGAACGCTGTTCATTGACTATAGCTCAGCCTTCAACACCATAGTACCCTCCAAGCTCATCATTATGCTCAGGGCCCTGGATCTGAACCCCACCCTGTGCAACTGGGTCCTGGACTTCCTGACTGCCCCCCCCCCCCCCCCCCAGGTGGTGAAGGTAGGAAACAACACCTCCACTTCACTGACCTTCAACACAGGGGCACCACAAGGGTGCGTGCTCAGCCCCCTGCTGTATTCCCTGTTCACCCATGACTGCGTGGCCAAGCACGCCTCCAACTCAATCATCAAGTTTGCAGACGACACAACAGTAGTAGGCCTGATTACCAACGATGACGCGACCGCCTACAGGGAGGAGGTGAGGGCTCTGGGAGTGTGGTGCCAGGAAAATAACCTCTCCCTCAACGTCAACAAAACAAAGGAGCTGATCGTGGACTTCAGGAAACAGCAGAGGGTGCATGCCCCTATCCACATCGAAGGGACCGCAGTGGAGAAGGTGGAAAGCTTCAAGTTCCTCGGCGTATAGATCACTGACGATCTGAAATGGTCCACCCACACAGACAGTGTGGTGAAGAAGGCGCAACAGAGCCTCTTCAACCTCAGGAGGCTGAAGAAATGTGGCTTGGCACCTAAAACCCTCACAAACTTTTACAGATGCACAATTGAGAGCATCCTGTTGGGCTGTATCACTGCCTGGTACGGCAACTGCACCGCCCGCAACCGCAGGGCTCTCCAGAGGGTGGTGCGGTCTGCCCAACGCATTACCGGGGCCAAACTACCCGCCCTCCAGGACACCTACAGCACCCGATGTCACAGGAAGGCCAAAAAGATCATCAAGGACATCAACCACCCGAGCCACTGCCTGTTCACCCCACTATCTTCCAGAAGGCGAGGTCAGTACAGGTGCATCAAAGCTGGGACCGAGAGACTGAAAAACAGCTTCTATCTCAAGGCCATCAGACTGGTCCTCTGTAGCTCAATTGGTAGAGCATGGCGCTTGTAACGCCAGGGTAGTGGTTTCGATCCCCGGGTCCACTGATACGTAAAAATGTATGCACACATGACTGTAAGTCGCTTTGGATAAAAGTGTCTGCTAAATGGCATATATGTTAAATATCCATCACTAGGCGGCTTCCACCAGGTTACATAACCCTGCACCTTAGAGGCTGCTGCCCTATATACATAGACATGGAATCACTGGTCACTTTAATAATGTTTACATACTGCTTTACTCATACTGTATTCTAGTCAATGCCACTCCGACATTGCTCGTCCTAATATTAATTTATTTCTTAATTCTTTTTACTTTTAGATTTGTGTGTATTGTTGTGAATTGTTAGATACTACTGCACTGTTGGAGCTCGGAACACAAGCATTTCGCTACACCGGCAATAACATCAGCTAAACATGTGTATGTAACCAATACAATGTGATTTGATTTGTTTTTACTGTTACTAACTGTCTTTCTATTTGTTTTTAATGTTACTAACTGTCTTTCTATTTGTTTTTACTGTTACTAACTGTCTTTCTATTTGTTTTTACTGTTACTAACTGTCTTTCTATTTGTTTTTAATGTTACTAACTGTCTTTCTATTTGTTTTTAATGTTACTAACTGTCTTTCTATTTGTTTTTACTGTTACAATGTCTTTCTA
>LR778284.1:930904-958404 GCA_902810595.1 Coregonus sp. 'balchen'
CGTCATGGCATTATCCTCCGAGATTTCACCAGCTATTTACGGAATGCACAGTCATAGCCTTAATCCTCAGAATTCAACAGCTGTTATACTGAATGCATCAGTTCATAGGCATTATCCTCCGAGAGTTCAACACTGTTATACTGAATGCATCAGTTCATAGGCATTATCCTCCGAGAGTTCAACAGGCTGTTATACTGAATGCATCAGTTCATAGTCATTATCCTCCGAGAGTTCAACAGGCTGTTATACTGAATGCATCAGACACAGCATGTTGGTAGCAGGGTGAAATCTACCCTAGATGCTGATCTGGGGTCGGTTCAGCGTTTCCCCCACTAATGGTTAGGTTATGATTGGGGATCTGCTCCTAGACCTGTACGTATAGGGGGACCTTCACCCCAGAGCACTATGGCGTGTCTGCCCTGCACTGAGCTGCTTTAGACCTGTACGTATAGGGGGACCTTCACCCCAGAGCACTATGGCGTGTCTGCCCTGCACTGACTCTTTAGACCTTACGTTGGGGACCTTCACCCTAGAGCACTAAGGGGTTCTGCACTGCAACTGAGCTGCTTTCATCAAATCACCCCAGAGCACGATGGCTTTGTCCTTCCTGCCCTGCACGCCAGAGCACTATGGTGTGTCTGCCCTTCACCCCAGAGCACTATGGTGTGTCTGCCCTGCACTGAGCTGCTTTCACCCCAGAGCACTATGGGGTGTCTGCCCTGCACTGAGCTGCTTTCACCCCAGAGCACTATGGGGTGTCTTGGGGGTCCCTGCACTGACGGCTTTTCACCCCAGGCCTAAGGGGTGTCCTGCCCTGCAACTGGAGCTGCTTTCACCCCAGAGCATAATGGGGTGTCTGCCCCTTCACCCCAGAGCCTATGGGTGTCTGCCCTGCAACTGAGCTGCTTTAGACCTTTACGTATAGGGGGACCTTCACCCCAGAGCACTATGGGGTGTCTGCCCTGCACTTGAGCTACCTTTCATTCACCCCAGAGCCTATGGGTGTCTTCCTGCACGGAGCTGCTTTCACCCCAGAGCACTAGGGGTTGTCTGCCCTTCACCCCAGAGCCTATGGGGTGTCTGTTCTGCCCTGCACCTGAGCTGCGTTAGACCTGTACGTATTTGGTGGACCTCACCCCAGGCATTATGCGTGTCGCCCCTGCAACTGCGCGTCTGTTTCACCCCAGAGCACTATGGGGTGTCCTGCCTGCCTGAGCTGCTTTAGACCTGTACGTATAGGGAACATTCACCCCAGAGCACTAGGCGTGATCTGCCCGCACTGAGCTGCTTTAGACCTGTACGTATAGGGGAACCTTCACCCCAGAGCACTATGGGGTGTCTGCCCTGCACTGAGCTGCTTTCACCCCAGAGCACTATGGGGTGTCTGCCCTGCACTGAGCTGCTTTCACCCCAGAGCACTATGGGGTGTCTGCCCTGCACTGAGCTGCTTTAGACCTGTACGTATAGGGGGACCTTCACCCCAGAGCACTATGGGGGTCTGCCCTGCACTGAGCTGCTTTAGACCTGTACGTATAGGGGGACCTTCACCCCAGAGCACTATGGGGTGTCTGCCCTGCACTGAGCTGCTTTAGACCTGTACGTATAGGGGGACCTTCACTCCCAGAGCACTATGGGTGGTCCTGCCTGCACTGAGCTGCTTTCAACCCCATAGCACTATGGGGTGTCTGCCCTGCACTGAGCTGCTTTCACCCCAGAGCACTATGGGGTGTCTGCCCTTCACCCCATAGCACTATGGGGTGTCTGCCCTGCACTGAGCTGCTTTAGACCTGTACGTATAGGGGGACCTTCACCCCAAGCACTATGGCGTGTCTGGCCCTGCAACGAGCCTGCTTCACCCCAGAGCACTATGGGTGTCTGCCCTGCACTGAGCTGCTTTAGACCTGTACGTATAGGGGGACCTTCACCCCAGAGCACTATGGCGTGTCTGCCCTGCACTGAGCTGTTTTAGACCTGTACGTATAGGGGGACCTTCACCCAGAGAGCAACTATGGGGTGTCCTGTCTGCCCCTCACTGAGCAGCTTTCTTTCACCCCCGAGCACTATGGGGGTGTCTGCCCTGCACTAGCTGCTTTCACCACATTCACCCCATAAGCACTATGGTGTTCTGCCCCTCACGAGCTGCTGTAGACCTGTACGTATAGGGTGGACCTTTCACCCGCAAGCACTAGGGGTTGGTCTGCCGCTGCACTGAGCTGCTTTATAAACCTGTACTATATGGGGGACCTTCACCCAGAGCCCTATGGGGGTCCCTGCCCTGCACGATCTGCTTTATGACCTTACTTATAGGGGGACCTTCACAACCCCAAGAGCACTATGGGGTGTCGTCTTTCCTGCACTGAGCGCTTTTAGCCTGGTAAGCTTCTAGGGGGACCTTCACGCCCCCCGAGCCATGGCGTGTCTGCCCGCACTGAGCTGCTTTGACCTGTCGTATAGGGGTACCTTCACCCCAAGCCAGGAAGGGTGGTCCTTCCCCATGCACTGAGCCCGGCTTTAAGACCTGTACGTATAGGGGGACCTTCACCCCCAGAGGCACTATGGGTTGTCTGCCCCTGCCCTGAGCTGCTTTAGAAGAACTGTACGTATAAGGGTAACCTTCACCCCAGAGCACTATGGCGTGTCCTGCCCTGTGACTGATCTGCTTAGGACCTGTCCTTATAGGTGGACCTTCACCCCAGAGCACTATGGTATGTTCTGCCCTGCCTGAAGCTGCTTTAGACCTGTTACGTATAGGGGGAACCTTCACCCCAGAGCACTATGGCCGTGTCTGCCCTGCACTGGCTGCGTTAGGACCGGTACGTAAGGGGAACCCTTTCACCCCAGAGCACTATGGCGTGTCTGCCCTGCACTGAGCTGCTTTAGTCCTGTACGTATAGGGGGACCTTCACCCCAGAGCACTATGGGGTGTCTGCCCTGCACTGAGCTGCTTTCACACCCCATAGCCTATGGGTGTCTGCCCTGCACTGAGCTGCTTTTCACCCGCAGTGCACTATGGGTTTCTGCCCTGGACTGATCTGCTTAGACCTTGCGCACGTAGTAGGGGTGACCTTCACCCCAAGCACTATGGGTTCGGTGTCCTGCATCTGAGCTGCTTTAAGACTGTACGTCTGGGGACCGGGTTCAAACCCCAAGCGCTTGTCGTGTCTGCCCTGCACTGTCTGCGGGGGTGGTTAGACCTGTACCGAAGGTGACCTTTACCCCAGAGCACTATGGGGTGTCTGCCCTGCCCCTGAGCTGCTTTAGGACCTGTACGTAGAGGGGGAACCTTCACCCCAGACACTATGGGTGGTCTGCCCTGCCTGAGCTGCTTATACCTGTAACGTATAGGGGACCTTCAACCCCGCTAGCACTATGGCTTGTTCTTGCCCGCATCTGAGCTGCTTTAGACCTGTACAGTATAGGGGGCCCGTTCCACCCCAGAGAACTATGGGGTGTCTGCCCTGCACTGACTGCTTTAGACCTGTACGTAGAGGGGTGGGACCTTCACCCCATAGCACTATTGCGTTCTGCCCGGCAAATTTGATCTGCTTTAAGACCTGACTATAGGAGGACTTCCCCCCAGAGCACTATGGGGTGTCTGCCCTGCACTGAGCTGCTTAGACCTGTACGTATAGGGGGACCTTCACCCCAGAGCACTATGGGGTGTCTGCCCTGCACTGAGCTGCTTTAGACCTGTACGTATAGGGGGACCTTCACCCCAGAGCAAACTATGGCGTTTTCCCTGCTCCTGCACTGACTGCTTTTAGACTGTACGTATAGGGGGATCTTCACCCCCAAGCACTATGCTTGTCCTGCCCTGCACTAGCTGTTTTAGACCTTACTTATAGGGGGACCTTCACCCCAGAGCACTATGGGGTGTCTGCCCTGCACTGAGCTGCTTTCACCCCAGAGCACTATGGGTGTCTGCCCTGCACTGAGCGGCTTTCACCCCAATCACTCTGGGTGTCTGCTGCCCTGCACGGCTGCTTTCGACCTGTAACGTATAGGGGACCTTCACCCAAGCACTTGGGTTCTGCCCTGCACTGAGCTGCGTTTAGACCTTTAACTATAGGGGGACCTTCCCCCAGAGCACTAATGGGGTGTCCTGCCTGCCTGAGCTGCTTTAGACCTTACGTATCGGGTGAACCTTCACACCCCAGAGCACTATGGGTGTCTTTCCTGCACTGAGCTCTTAGACCTGTAACGTATAGGACCTTCACCCCGATCACTATGGCGTGTCTGCCGCACTGAGCTGCTTAGACCTGTACGTATAGGGGGACCTTCACCCCTAGCACTAAAATGAGGTGTCTGCCTGCACTGAGCTGCTTTAGACCTGTAACGTATAGGGGGCCTTCCCCAGAGCCACTATGGTGTTCCTGCCCGCACTGAGCTGCTTAACCTGTACGTATAGGGGACCTTCAACCCCAGAGCACTATGGCGTGTCTGGCCCTGCCTGAGCTTCTTAGACCTGGTAACGTATAGGGGGGACCTTCACCCCAGAGCACGATGGGTGTCTTGCCCGGCACTGAGCTGCTTAAGACCTGTACGTATAGGACCTTCACCCCAGACGCACTATGCGCGTCTGCCCTTCAATGAGCTTCGAACCTTCACCCCAGAGCAACTATGGCGTGTCTGGCCCTGCACTGAGCTGCTTAGATCTGTACGTAGGAGGGGGAACCCTTCACACCCCAGAGCACTATGGGGGTGTCTGCCCTGCACTGAGCTTCTTTCACCCCCAGCACTGGGGGTGTCTGCCCTGCACTGAGCTGCTTTCACCACCCCAGTGCACTGATGGGTTGGCTGCCCTGGCACTGACTTCTTAGACCTGTAAACTTATAGGGGGCCTCACCCCAGAAGCACTATGGGGTGTCTGCCCTGCCTGAGCTGCTTGTATACCTGTACGTAATAGGGGGTACCTTCACCACCAAGGCACTATGTCGTTTCTTGCCCTGCCCTGCAGCTGCTTTAACCTTTACGTATAGGTTGGGACCTTCCCCCAGACACAGGGGTGGTCTCCCTGCCTGACTGCTTTAGTTAGACCTGTACGTATATGGGGACGCTTCACCCAGAGCACTATGGGGTGTCTGCCCTGCACTGAGCTGCTTTAGACCTGTACGTATAGGGGGACCTTCACCCCAGAGCACTATGGGCGTGTCTGCCCTGCACTGAGCTGCTTTAGACCTGTACGTATAGGGGGACCTTCACCCCAGAGCACTATGGGGTGTCTGCCCCTCACGGAGTCTGCTTTAGACCTGTACGTATAGTTGGACCATTCACCCCGACACTATGGCGTGTCTGCCCTGCACTGAGCTGCTTTAGACCTGTACGTATAGGGGGACCTTCACCCCAGAGCACTATGGGGTGTCTGCCCTGCACTGAGCTGCTTTAGTCCTGTACGTATAGGGGGACCTTCACCCCGAGCCCTATTGGTTTCCCTGCCCTGCACTGAGCTGCTTTAGAGACCTTACGTATAGGGGGACCTTCACCCCAGAGACACTATGGCGTGTCTGCTGCCTGCACTGAGCTTCTTTAGACCTGTAACGTATATGGGGACCTTCACCTCCAGACACTATGGGGTGTCTGCACTGCACGATCTGCTTTTAGACCTGTACGTATAGGGGGACCTTCACCCCAGAGCACTATGGGTGTCTGCCCTGCACTGAGCTGCTTTAGACCTGTACGTATAGGGGGACCTTCACCCCAGAGCACTATGGCGTGTCTGCCCTGCACTGAGCTGCTTTCACCCAGAGCAACTATGGGGTGTCTCCCTGCACTGAGGCTGCTTTCCACCCGAGCACTAGTGGTTTCTGCCGCACTGATCTGCTTTCACCCCAAGCCACTATGGGGTGTCTGCCCTGCACTGAGCTGCTTTAGACCCTGTACGTATATGGGGAACCTTCACCCAGAGCACTATGGGGTGTCTGCCCTGCAACTGAGCTGCTTAGAGACCTGTACGTAGGGGGACCTTCCCCCCGAGCACTATGTGCGTGTCGCCCGGCACTGAGCGGCTTATAACCTGTTACGTATATGGGGATCCTTACCCCAGAGCACTATGGGTGCCTGCCCTGCACGAGCTTTGCTTTAACCTGTACGTATAGGGGGACCTTCATCCCCAGAGCACTATGCGTGGCTGCCCTGCACTGAGCTCTTTAGACCTGTACTTATAGGGGGACCTTCATCACCCACCCCAGATCAACTGGGGGTGTCTGCCCTGCCACTGAGCTGCTTTAGACTGTACGTAGAGGGGACCTCACCCCAAGCACTAGGGGTGGTCTGCCCGCACTGAGCTGCTTTAGACCGTACGTATAGAGGGACCATTCCACCCAGAGCACTATGGCGTGTCGCCCGCACTGAGCTGCTTTAGACCTGTACGTAGAAGGGGGACCTTCACCCAATCACTAGGGGTGTCTTCACTGCACTGAGCCTGGCTTAGACCTGTACGTATAGGGGGAACCTTCACCCCAGACACTATGGTGTTCTCCCTGCACTTAGCTGTTTAGACAGACCTGTACGTATCGGGGGACCTTCACCCATACAGCCTATGGCGTGTCTGGCCCGGCCTGGAGCTGCTTTCACACCCCAGAGCACTATGGGGTGTCTGCCCGCACTGAGCTGCTTTCCCCCATAGCACGATTGGGTGTCTGCCCTGCCTGAGCTGCTTTAGACCCTGTACGTATAGGGACCTTCACCCTTCACCCCAGAGCACTATGGGGTGTCTGCCCTGCACTGAGCTGCTTTAGACCTGTACGTATAGGGGGACCTTCACCCCAGAGCACTATGGTGTGTCTGCCCTGCACTGAGCTGCTTTAGGACCTGTACGTATAGGGGGACCTTCACCCAGAGCACTATGGTGTGTCTGCCCTGCACTGAGCTGCTTTTAACCTGGACGTATAGTGGAACCTTCATTCACCCCAGAGCAACTATGATGTGTCTGCCTCGCCCTGCACTGACTTCTTTAGAACCTGTACGTATAGGGGACCTTCACCCCAAGCACTATGGCGGGGGTCTGCCCTGCCTGAGCTGCTTTAGACCTGTACTATAGGGGACCTCCCCCCGAGCAACTATGGGGTTGTCTGCACTGCACTGAGCTCTTAGACCTGCGTATATGGGGGACCTTCACCCCAGCACTATGGTGTGTTCTGCCCTGCATGAGCTGCTTTAGACCGTGTACGTATAGGGGGACCTCACCCCAGTATCACTATGGCTTGTCTGCCCTGCACTGAATCTGCTTCACCCCAAGCAGCTATGGGGTTGTCCGGCCCTGCACTGAGCTGCTTTCAATTCACCCCAGAGCACTATGGTGCCTGCCCCGCACTGAGCTTCTTTCACCCCAAGCACTATGGGGTGTCCTGCCTGCACTGAGCTGCTTTAGACCTGTACGTATAGGGGGACCTTCACCCCAGAGCACTATGGGGTGTCTGCCCTGCACTGAGCTGCTTTAGACCTGTACGTATAGGGGGACCTTCACCCCAGAGCACTATGGGGTGTCTGCCCTGCACTGAGCTGCTTTAGACCTGTACGTATAGGGGGACCTTCACCCCATAGCACTATGGTGTTTCTGCCCTGCACTGAGAGCTGCTTTAGACCTGTACGTATCGGGGGAACCTTCACACCAGAGCACTAGGTGTGTCTTGCCCTGTCACGGAGCTGCTTTCAATCAACACCCAGAGCATATGTGTGTCTGCCTGCACTGAGCTGCTTTAGAAGAAGACACTGTACGTTAGGGGACCTTCACCCCAGAGCACTATGGTGTGTCTGCCCTGCACTGAGCTGCTTTAGACCTGTACGTATAGGGGGACCTTCACCCCAGAGCACTATGGGGTGTCTGCCCTGCACTGAGCTGCTTTCACCCCAGAGCACTATGGGGTTTCTGCCCTGCACTGAGCTGCTTTCACCCAGAGCACTATGGGGTGTCTGCCCTGCACTGAGCTGCTTTAGACCTTTCATTGGAGTTTAGCTGCTTCACTAAGCCTGCTAATAGCTGGTTTAATTAGAGCTGTATTGACTGATGCATGTTGTCTTACTGGTGCAGAGGAAGGCGTCCTTAGCGTTGATGCTTTTGCTACATTGGTGGCAGGAGGAAGATTGTGTCTGGGAAGACACCATGCTGAAGTGATGTCCGTTCAGCGTCCATCTCTCTCTGGCCTTCACCTCTCTCCTCTCCTCTCGCCTTTGTCTCGACTCTTCTCTCGATCCTTTTCCTGCAGGTGAAGAACGGTGATTAGGAGGAAAAACTGATTGAGATCAGACAGCGTCATTCCTCCTTTCTAGTTACTGTTGTTTATCTTACAATGTCTTGAGCCTGACAGCAATGACATGGTGGAGACCTGCTTCGGTCTATACAGTGTTGCTGCTGGTTTATGACATGTTGGAGACCTGCTTCTGTCTATACGTTTTTTGCTAGCTGGGTTATGACAGGGTGGAGACCTGCTTCTTGTCTATACAGTGTTGCTGCTGGTTATACCTGGTGGGGAACCTGCTTCGTCTATACAGTGTTGCTGCTGGGTTATGACATGGTAGAGACCTGCTTCTGTCTTAGAAGTGTGGCGCGGGGGATGAAGGGGGAGACCTGCGGCTGGCCTATACAGTGGTGCGGCGTGGTGGAGGACATTTGGGGAGACCGCTCTGGTCCGAGACGGGTTGCTGCTGGGGTGGATGAATGGGAGACCCTGGCGTCTGTCTAGACGTGTGTGCTGCTGGGGTGTAGGACATGGTGAGACCTGCTTCGTCTATACCATTGTGTTGGCTGCTTGGGTTTATGACATGGTGAGACCTGCGTTTTCGGTCTATACAGTGTTCTGCGGTTATACCAATGGTGGAGACCTGCTTCTGTTCTATACGTGTGTGCTGCTGGGTGTATGACATGGGGGAGACCTGCTTCGTTCTATACAGTGTTGCCTGCTGGGTTATGAATGGTGGAGACCTGCTTCTGTCTATACAGTGTTGGCTGCTGGTTATGACATTGTGGAGACTGCTCGTCATACAGTGTTGCTGCCCTTGGGTTTATGACATGGTGGAGACCTGCTTCTGTCTACACAGTGTTGCTGCTGGGTGTATGAACAGGTGGAGACCTGCCTTCTGTCTATACAGGGTCGTCTGTGTTTATGACATGGTGGAGAACTGCTTCTGTCTACACAGTGTTGCTCTGGTGAAATGACATGGTGGAAGACCTGTTTCTGTCTGACAGTGGTTGCCTGCTGGGTTTATGACATGGTGGAGACCTGCTTCTGTCCCTAATACTTGTTGCTGCTGGGTTTTTATGACATGTGGGAGACCTGCTTCTGTCTATACAGTGTTGCTGCTGGGTTTATGACTGGTTGAGACCTGACCTCTGTCTAACAGTGTGCTGCTGGTGTATGACATGGTGGAGACCGCTTTCGTCTATACAGTGTTGCTGCGGGGTTTATGACAATGGTGAACCTGCTTTCGGTCTATACAGTGTTTTGCTGCTGGGTTTATGAATGGGTGGATCCTTGCTCTGTCTAGAACAGTGGTTTGCTGCTGGGTTTGATGCACTGGTGGAGACCTGCTTCGGTCTACACAGTGCCCCTGCTGGGTTTTGTATACATGTTTGAGACCCTGCTTCTGTCTATATCAGTGTTGCTGCTGCGGGTTTTTTTATGACATGGTGGAGCCCTGCTCTGTCTATTACATATTTTGCTGCTGTGTTTTTATGAAACATTGTGGAGACCTGCTTCGTCTATACAGTGTTGCTGCTGGGTGTAGGACATGGTGAGACCTGCTTCGGTCTAACACGTGTTGCTGCTGGGTTTTATGACCTTGTGGAGACCTGCTTTCGGTCTATACAGTTTGCTGCTGGTTTATGACATGGTGGAGACCTCTTCTGTCTATACAGTGTTTGCTGCTGGGTGTATGACATGTGAGAGACCTGCTTTCGGTCTAATACGTGTTGCTGCTTTGGTTTAGACATGGTGGAGACCTGCTTCCGTCTATACAGATGATTGCCTGCGTGGGTTTATTAACATGGTGATACCTGCTTCGTCTATACCTGTTTGCTGCTGGGTGTATGACATGGTGAGACTGCTTCTGTCTCTACAGTGTTGCTGCGGGGTTTAGACATGGTGGAGACCTGCTTTTCTGTCTATACAGTGTTGCTGCTGGGTTATGACATCATAATCTGTTCTCACCCTTCTTCTGTCTATGACCAGTTTTTGCTTAGCTGGGTTTCCTCCCATGGTGTGAGACCTCTTCGTCTATACCTTTTGCGCTGGGTTGTCTGACATGGTGGACGACCCGCTTCTTGTCATCGTGTTGCTGCTGGGTGTATGACAGTGGAGCACCTGCTTCTGTCTATACAGTGTTGCTGCTGGTTGTATGACATGGTGGAGACCTGCTCTGTCTATACAGTGGTGCTGCTGGGTGTATTACATGTTGGGACCCTGCTTTCTGTCAATACAGTGTTTGCTGCTGGTTTATGACATGGTGGGACCTGCTTCTGGTCTATACAGTGTTGGCTGCTGGGTGTATGACATGGTTGAGACCTGCCTTCTGTCTATACAGTTTTGCTGCGGGTGTATGACATTGTGGAGACCTGCTTCTGTCTATACGTGTTGCTGCTTGGTGTAATACATGGTGGAGACCTGCTTCGTCTTATACAGTGTTGCTGCGGGTTTTATACATGTGGAGACCTTCTTCTGTCTCATAACAGTGTGCAGCTGGGTGTCATGACATGTGGGGACCTGCTTCTGTCCTTACAGTGTTGCTGCTGGTGTATGACATGGTGGAGACCTGCTTCTGTCTATACAGTGTTGTGCTGGGTGTTGACAATGGTGGAGCCTGCTTCTGTCATACGTGTTGCTGCTGGGTTTATGACATGGTGGAGCCTGCTTCTGTCTATACAGGGTTTTGCTGCTGGGTGTATGACATGGTGGAGGACCTGCGTTCGGTCTATACAGTGTTGCTGCTGGGTGTATAACTGTGGAGACCTCCTTCGGTCTAATCAGTGTGCTTCTGGGGTATGACCTGGGTGGAGACCGGCTTCGGTCGATACAACAGTGTTTGCTGCTGGTGTTAATGACATGTGTGGAGACCCTGCTTCGTCTATACATTGTTGCTGCTGGGTTATGACATGGTGGAGAACCTGCTTCTGTCTATACAGTTTTTCTGCTGGGTGTTTATTACTGGTGAGACCTGCTTCTGTCTATACCGTGTTGCTGCTGGGGTTTATGATATGGTGGAGACCTGCCTTCTGTCCTATACAGTGTTGCGCTGGGTTTTAATGACATGGTGGAGACCGGCTTCTGTCTATCAGTGTTGCTGCTGGGTGTATGCATGGGTGGCACCTGCTTCGGTCTAATCAGTGTTGCTGCTGGGTGTATGACAATGGGTGGAGGACCTCTTCCGGTCTATCACAGTGTTGCTGCTGGGTGTATGACCATGTGGAGACCTGCTCTGTCGTATACAGTTTCTGCTGGGTTTATGACATGGTGGAAGAACCTGCTCTGTCTACCAGTGTTGCTGCTGGGTTTATGACATGTGGAGACCTGCTTCTGTCTATACCGTGTTTGCTGCTGGGTTTATGACATGGTGGAGACCTGCTTCTGTCTATACAGTGTTGCTGCTGGGTGTATGACATGGTGGAGACCTGCTTCTGTCTACACAGTGTTGCTGCTGGGTTTATGACATGGTGGAGACCTGCTTCTGTCTATACAGTGTTGCTGCTGGGTTTATGACATGGTGGAGACCTGCTTCTGTCTATAACATGTTTTGCTGTGGGTTTATGATATGGTGGAGACCTGCTTCTTGTCTATACAGTGTTGCTGCTGGGTTTATGACATGGTGGAGACCTGCTTCTGTCTATACATGTGCTGCTGGGTGTATGACATGGTTGGAGACTGCTTTCTGTCTATTACAGTGTTGCGTGCGGGGTTTATGACAGGTGGAGGCCTCGTCGGTCTAACAGTGTTGCTGGCTGGTGTATTACTGTTGAGACCTTGCTTCTGTTATACAGTGTTGCTGCTGGGTGTATGACTGTGGAGACCTGCTTCGTCCTAATACATTGTTTGCGGCTGGGTGTATGACATGGTGGAGACCTGCTTCGGTCTATCAGTGTTGCTTCTGGGTTTATGACATGGTGGAAGACCTGCTTCGGTCCTAATACAGTGTTTTGCTGCTGGTGTATGACATGGTGGAGACCTGCTCGTCCTACACAGTGTTGCTGCTGGGTTTATTGAGCATGTGGAGACCTGCTTCTGTCTATACAGTGGTTGATGCTGGGTGTATGACCTTGTGGAACCTGCTTTCTGTCTATAAACAGTGTTGCGGCTGGGTTTTATAACATGTGAGACCTCTTTCTTCCTATACATGTGGTTTGCGGCTGCTGGTGTTTATGACATGGTGGAGCCTCTCTTCGGTCTATACAGTGTTGCTTGCTGGGTTTATGACATGGTGAGACCCGCTTCGGTCTATACATGTTGCTGCTGGTGTATGACATGGTGGAGACGCTGCTTTCGGGTCTATACAGTGTTTGGCTGCTGGTTTATGACATGGTGATACCTGCTTCGGTCTATAAGTGTTGCTGCGGGGTTTCTGAAATGTGAGACCTGCTTCTGTCTATACAGTGTTGCTGCTGGGTTATGACATGGTGGAAGACCTGCCTTCGTCTATACAGTGTTGCGCTGGGTGTAATGAATGGTGGGTGGACCTTCTTCTGTCTCCACAGTGGTGCTTGCTGGGTTATGACATGGTGGAGACCTGCTTCTGTCTATCCGTGTGCTGCTGGGTGTAATGACATGGTGGAGACCTGCCTCTGTCTATACAGTGTTGCTGTGGGTGTATGACATGGTGGAGACCTCTTCTGTCTATAGCAGTGTTGCGGCTGGTTGTAATGAACATTGTGGAGACCTGCTTCTTTCTTACAGTGTTGCTGCCTTGGGTGTAGACATGGTGGGGACCGCTTCTGTCTATAATATACATTGTGTTGCTGCTGGGTTTATGACATGTGGAGACCTGCTTCTTCTTGTCTATGACAAGTGTTGCTGCTGGTGGATACATGGTTGTAGACCTGCCTTCTGCTAGTACAGTGTTGCTGTGGGTGTATGACATGGTGGAGACCTGCTTCTGTCTAACAAGTGTTGGCTGCTGGGTTTATATGACATGGTGGGAGACCTGCTTCTGGTCTATAACGTGTGCTGCTGGGTTTAGTGAACATGGTGGAGACCTTCTTCTGTTCTAGACATTGTTTTGCTGCTGCTGGGTGTATGACATGGTTGTACTGCTTCTTGTCCGATCCATTGTTGCTGCTGGGTGGTATGACATGGTGAGACCTGCTTCTGTCTATACAGTGTTGCTTGCTGGGGTGTAGACATGGTGGAGACCTTGCTTCGTCTATAACAGTGTTGTGCGGGTTTATTAATGGAGACCCTGCTTCTGTCTATACAGTGGTTGCTGGCTGGGTGTATGACATGGTGGAGACCGCTCTTCTATACAGTGTTGCTGCTGGGTTTATGCCATGGTGGAACCTGCTTTCGGTCTATACAGTGTTTGCTGCTGGTGTCTACATGGTGGAGACCTGCTTCGGTCGTCTTACGTGTTGCTGCTGGGTGTAATGACATGGTGGATTACCTGCTTCGGTCTAAATACAGTGTTGCTGCTTGGGTTTATGCCATGGTGGAGACCTGCTTCTGTCTATACAGTTGTTGCGGCTGGGTTTATGACCTGTTGGAGACCTGCTTCTGTCTTACAGTGTTGCTGCTGGTTTTATGATATGGTGATACCTGCTTCTGTCTATACAGTGTTGCTGCTGGGTTTATGACTGGTTGGGACTGCTTCTGTCTATACAGTGTTGCGCTGGTGTATGACATGGTGGAGACCTGCTTCGGGCTATCGTGTTTGCTGCTGGGTGTAAGACATGGTGGAGACCCTGCTTTCGGTCTTACCAGTTTGGCTGCTGGGTGTATGGACATGGTGGAGACCTGCTTCTGTTATACAGTGTTTGCTGTCTGGGTTTTAATGACATGGTGATACATGCCTTTGTCCTACACAGTGTTGCTGCGGTTATGACATGGTGTAGACCTGCGTCTGTCTATACCTGTTGCCTGCTGGTTTATGACCTGGGTGGGACCTTCTTCTGTCTATACGTGTGCGCGGGTGTATGACATTGTGGAGACCTGCTGCTGTCTATACAGTTGTTGCTGTCTGGGTTTATGACATGTGGAGACCCTGCTTCTGTCTATACAGTGTTTGCTGCGGTTTATGCCATGGTGGAGACCTGCTTCTGTCTATCAGTTTTCTAGCTGGGTTATGATATGTGGAGACCTGCTTCTGTCCTATACAGTGTTGCTGCTGGGTTTATGACATGGGGGAGCCCTGCTTCTGTCTAGACAGTGTTGCTGCTGGGTGTATGACATGGTGGGAGACCTGCCTGTCTGTCTATACAGTGTGCTGCTGGTTTATGACAGTGGGGGAAGACCTGCTTCGGTCTGAATTGTTGCATGCTGGGGGTATGACATTTGGAGACCTTCTTCTGTCTATACAGTTGCTGCTGGGTTATGACATGGTGGGAGACCTGCTTCGGTCTATAAGTGTTGCTGCTGGGTGTATGACAAGGTGAGACCTGCCTTCGAGTCTATACTGTTGCTGCTGGTTTATGACATGTGAGACCCTGCTTCGGTCTATAGCAGATGGTTGCGCTGGAGGGTGTAAAGACCATGGTTGGAGCCGCATGGGCTTCGGTCTAGCCAGTGTTAGCTGCTGACAGGGGTGTATGACATGGGTTGAGACCTGCTTCTGTCTATACAGTGTTGCTGCTGGGTGTATGACAGGTGGAGACCGGCTTCTGGTCTATAACATTTGCTGCTGGGTTTTATACATGGTGGAGACCTGCTTCTCCTATAACAGTGTTGCTGCGGGGTTTATGATCATGGTGGAGCCCTCGTCCGTCTAGTACAGTTTTGCTGCTGGGTTTATGACATGGGGGACCTGCTTCGTCTATACCTGTTTGCCTGCTGCTTTGTACAAAAAACAACAGGGTGTATGACCTGGTGGAACCTGCTTCTGGTCTATACATTGTTGCTGCTGGGTTTATACATGGTGGAGACCTGCTTCGGTCTATACAGTGTTTGCTGCTGGGTTTATATGACATGGTGGATACCTGCTCTGTCTATACCGTGTTGCTGCGGGTTTATGACTGGTGGAGCCCTGCTTCGGTCTATACAGTGTTGCTGCTGGTGTAAGACCTGTGGGGACCTGCTTCTGTCTACACAGTGTTGCTGCGGGTTATGACATGGTGGAGACTGCTTCGTCTAATACAGTGTTTGCTGCTGGGTTGTATGACATGTGGAGACCTGCTTCTGTCTATACAGTGTTCTGCTGGGTTTTCTGACATGGTGGAGACCTGCTCTGTCTACACAGTGTTGCTGCTGGGTTAATGACATGGTTGGAGACCTGCTTTCTGTCTATAAACAGTGTTTGCTAGCTGGGTTTAATAACAGGTGGAAAACTGCTTCGGTCTTACAGTGTTGCTGCTGGGTGTAATGACATGGTGGAGACCTGCTTCTGTTCTAACAAGTGTGCTGCTGGTTTATGACATGGTGGAGACCTGCTTCTGTTCTATACAGTTTTGCCTTGCTGGGGTGTATGACATGTGGAGACCTGCTTCGCTTACAGTGTTTCTGCTGGTTATGACATGTGGAGACCTGCTTCTGTCTTACATTTTGCTGCTGGTTGATACATGGTGGAGACCTGCTCTGCGATACAGTGTTGCTGCTGGGTTTAATAACAATGTGGAGACCTGCTTCGGTCTAATACAGTTGTTGCTGCTGGGTTTATAACATGTGAGACCTGCTTCGGTCTATACATTTGCTGCTGGGTTTATGACATGAGTGGAGACCTGCTTCTGTCTACACATGGTTTGGTGCTCTGGGTTATGACATGGTGGAGAACCTGCTTCGTTCTATACCGTGGTTGCTGCTTGGTTTATTGACATGGTGGATACCCTGCTTCTGTCTATACAGTGTTGCGCTGGTTTATGACATGGTGGAGACCTGCTTTCGTCTATACATGTTTGCTGCGGGGTTTATGACATGGTGGAAGACCTGCTTCGTCTATACAGTGTTGCTGCTGGGTTTATGACATGGTGGAACTGCTTCGGTCTATACAGTGTTGCTGGGTTTATATGGTGGAGACCTTCTTCTGTCTATACAAAGTGTGGCTCTTGCTGGGTGTATGACATGGTGGAGACCTTCTTCTGTCTATACAGTGTTCTGCTGGTTGTAATTAACATGGGTGGAGACCTGCTTCGGTCTATACCGTGTTGCTTGCTGGTTATGACATTGTGGAGACCTGCTTCTGTCTATACAGGTTTGCTGCTTGGTTATGAACATTATGGTGGAGCCTGCTTCGTCTCTACAGTGTTCTGCTGGGTTTATGACATTGGGACCTGCTTCTGTCTACTACAGTGTTTTGCTGCTGGGTTTATGACATGGTGGAGACCTGCTTCGGTCTATACAGTGTTGCTGCTGGGTTTATGACATGGTGGAGACCTGCTTCGGTCTATACAGTGTTGCTGCTGGGTTTATGACATGGTGGGAGACTGCTTCTGTCACACAGTGTTGCTGCTGGGTTTATGACATGGTGGAGACCTGCTTCTGTCTATACAGTGTTGCTGCTGGGTGTATGACATGGTGGGGACCTGCTTCTGTCTACACAGTTGTTGCTGCGGGTTTATGACATGGGTGGAGACCTGCTTCTGTACCTATACAGTGTTGCTTGCTGGGTGTATGACATGGTGGAGACCTGCTTCTGTCTATACAGTGTTGCTGCTGGGTGTATGACATGGTGGAGACCTGCTTCGGTCTATACAGTGTTGCTGCTGGGTGTATGACATGGTGGAGACCTGCTTCTGTCTATACAGTGTTGCTGCTGGGTTTATGACATGGTGGAGACCTGCTTCTGTCTATACAGTGTTGCTGCTGGGTTTATGACATGGTGGAGACTGCTTCTGTCTATACAGTGTTGCTGCTGGGTGTATGACATGGTGAGACCTGCTTCTGGTCTAACAAGTGGTTGCTGCTGGGTTATAACAGGGTGGAGACTGCTTTCGGTCCTATACAGTGGGTTGCTGCGGGGTGTATACAGTGTGGAGACCGGCTTCGGTCTATACAGTGTTTTTGCTGCTGGGTGGTATGCCTGGTGTAGACCTGCTTCCTGTCTACACAGTGTTGCTGCTGGGTTTATACATGGTGGAGACCTCTTTGTCTATACAGTGTTGCTGGCTGGGTTTTATGACATGGTTGGGGACCTGCTTCTGTCGACCACAGTGTTTGCGGCTGGGTTTATGACTGTTGGAGACCTGCTTCTGTCTAACAGTGTTGGCGGACTGGGTTTATGACATGGTGGAGACCCTGCTTCTGTCTAACAGTGTTTCGGCTGGGTGTATGACATGTGGAGACCTGCTTCGGCGATACAGTTTGCTTGCTGGGTGTATGACATTGTTGGAGACTCTGCTTTCTGTCTATACAGTGTTGCTGCTGGTGAAATGACAGTGGAGACCTGCCTTCGGTTCTAACACGTGTTTTTTGCTGTCTGGGTGTAGACCTGGGGGAGACTGCTTCGGTCCTATACAGTGTTGCTGCTGGGTGATATAACTGGGGAGACCTGCTCTGTCCCTATACATGTTGCTGCGTGGGTTAATGACAGGGGTGGAGACGCTGCTTCTGTCTATACAGTGTTGCTGCTGGGTGTAGAAATGGTGGAGACCTCTTCGGTCTATACTGTTGCTGCTGGGTGTATGCTGGTGGAAGACCTGCTGTCTTGTCTATACAGTGTTGCTGCTGGGGTTTATGACATGGTGGAGACCTGCTTCTGTCTATAGACATTTTGCTGCTGGGTTTAATGACATGGTGGAAGACCTGCTTCTGTCTATACAGTGTTTGCTGCCGTGGGTTCTGACTGGTGGAGACCTGCTTCTGTCTATACAGTGTTGCTGCTGGGTGTATGACATGGTGGAGACCTGCTTCTGTCTATACAGTGTTGCTGCTGGGTTTATGACATGGTGGGGACCTGCTTCTGTCTATACAGTGTTGCTGCTAAGCTTGGTCTGTTTCTTTGTCATTGGGCTGCAGTTGCATGAAGACCAATCACTGTTTGACTTGTGACTTTTGTCACTGGCCAAAGGAAACTAAGGAAAAGTTATCATAAACACACAACATGCATGATTACTTCCGAATCTCACATTAACAAAGCAGAACCTTAAATTGTGATTAGTTTTAGTCGACCTGGAGAGAAATGACTTGAGTATGTATGTTACTCCCCACCATCACTACTATACACAGATATGAAACCAAGAATGGTTTGCTTTAGCACAGAGCACAATGAAGGAGAACAGAGCTCGTATTCTCATGACCGTGAGTGATGCTCCACCCAAACCCAAAGGAAATCCCATATTTTCCTGGTCAGGCAAACCCAGAACCACTCCACTCTGGCAGGAGCACTGCAACGTAATGCTCATACAAATTACAACCTCTCGACCTCCCCCGTCCCCACCTACCGTCGACCAATCATGTCGATGCGGAGCTATATGGAGCCCTCCACGTTGTTACAGAATTTGAGAGGCGCACGGCGATGCGGCACGGAGCTCCATTTGGCCTCTGCGTGCCTCCGGAGGTTCCGCAATTGCGTCACACCCTCCATAAAGCGCCTCCGACCACATTTTCGGATCAAGCATAAATCATCTCTTCCCCTTTACGCTTACTTCCCCTTATTTAGAACAACACGTTGCAAGCAGCAGAATAGCAACACACCGTCTAATGCAGAATAACATCTCAACAACTTCTCTCAGAAAATCAAGCACAAGCATGTTCAAAACAATGTCTTCAAGTAGCTAGCAGTCAAAACAGAGCACAAAATACATGGGAAATCATCTGACAAATCAGTTATTTAAACAAACTGAACAACTCTGAAAGGAAGTTTGATTGCTTAACCACGATAAAGAAATAGAGAAACAGCTGAACACAGACTAAATAGATGGACTGAACAGGATATATTTACACCTGGTGGAGCTGAAGACGCTAACAGGACCAGAATCACACCTACCAAACCCATCTGCATCCTACCTTTAGACACACATCACTTAGTGTGACCCCTTTCCCTTACCAGTTAGTGTATGAAATATGTATATTCCCCTGATATTGCAACCATGATATGTTCTACCATTCCAGACATACAGCTGTTTTAGAAACTGCATCAACTACTTTTACAGATTCCATACAGAGAAATCAACCCCAGGTGATTCACCTACCCCTGTCCTGCTACTGCACCTACCCCTGTCCTGCTACTGCACCTACCCCTGTTCTCCTACTGCACCTACCCCTCTCCTACTGCACCTACCTCTAGTCCTCGCCGACACTTTAACTTCATGGAGAGGCCATGGACATCAAAGAACCTTCGATTCAACATCCCTGTTACTATCAGTGACTGTGAGCCCCAGACAGGCTGGTATCTATCAGTGACTGTGAGCCCCAGACAGGCTGGTATCTAGCCTTACACTGCTAAAACCATCTAAAGCACAACCTCCACTGACTGAATACCACAGTACCACAGCTTAGGGAGAGAGACAGTGAGCACCAGGAAGTGGTGCAACAGTGTACAGGGGGTGACTAGTTCCTATCAGAGTAGGGAGAGAGACAGTGAGCACCAGGAAGTGGTGCAACAGTGTACAGGGGGTGCTGTTCCTGACTTAACCTCCATCTCCAGTGGTAAGAGACAGGTAATTCATAGAATTACAAAGAACTCTGGCGGTGTATATTGACCAGAATCTATTTTAGGCATATTCCTGGATATTCCCACCTTTCTAATAGAAATAGGAGACAATTGGCTTCAGTGTCACAATACATGACGTTTTTAATTTATTCTTTACAAAAGTAACTCTCACTGTCAGAAAAGCGTATTTCATGGCATCAAAGCTAATACTGATAGCTTTTGTTTGTTCTGAAAAATAACTGTGAACATCATTATCATCACCTCCAAACAGACAGACAGTGGATGAGGTCTGTTTCTTAGAGCTGTTGTCTTTTAACACCACTAGCTGCTGGTTGTGGCTGAGGTCTGTCTTAGCTGCTGGTTGTGGCTGAGGGCTGTCTTAGCTGCTGGTTGTGGCTGAGGTCTGTCTTAGCTGCTGGTTGTGGCTGAGGTCTGTCTTTAAATCTGTTGGCCCTTTAAAGCGACTAGCTAGCTGCTGTGGTGACAGAGAGAGAGCTGGAGACCAGAGAGAGAGCTGGAGACCAAAGAGAGAGCTGGAGACCAGAGAGAGAGCTGGAGACCAGAGAGAGATGGAGACCAGAGAGAGAGAGCTGGAGACCAGAGAGAGAGCTGGAGACCAGAGAGAGAGCTGGAGACCAGAGAGAGAGCTGGAGACCAGAGAGAGAGCTGGAGACCAGAGAGAGAGCTGGAGACCAGAGAGAGATGGAGACCAGAGAGAGAGCTGGAGACCAAAGAGAGAGCTGGAGACCAGAGAGAGAGATGGAGACCAGAGAGAGAGCTGGAGACCAGAGAGAGAGCTGGAGACCAGAGAGAGAGCTGGAGACCAGAGAGAGAGCTGGAGACCAGAGAGAGAGCTGGAGACCAGAGAGAGAGCTGGAGACCAAAGAGAGAGCTGGAGACCAGAGAGAGAGCTGGAGACCAGAGAGAGATGGAGACCAGAGAGAGAGAGCTGGAGACCAGAGAGAGAGCTGGAGACCAGAGAGAGAGCTGGAGACCAGAGAGAGAGCTGGAGACCAGAGAGAGAGCTGGAGACCAGAGAGAGAGCTGGAGACCAGAGAGAGAGCTGGAGACCAGAGAGAGAGCTGGAGACCAGAGAGAGAGACTGTCATCTTCCATTCCACTTCTCCTACCACTCAGCGCTGCTGCTACTGCTACTAATAATACTCTGTTTCTCTGGTATCAATCTCACAACTCTTCACTTCTCTATGGCTCTCTGCAACACCACACACTACTCAGTGTAACAGTAGCACAACGTCATAAATTGATATCAGATCAAGTTAGGGTCATGTCGCGGTGAAATGTGAAAACAGACTTCTTGGTGTAACACCACCAAAGCTCTTCATAATACTATAGCAAAGTGAGTAAACCCCATTTATAACAATACGTGTCAACTTATACCCTTCACTGAAGTATTTCAGAGTTTAAATGTTTATTTGTGAAAACAGATTGGGGTTCCACTGAAACAGTAGTGCATTTTGAACACTGAAACAGTAGAGCATTTTGAACACTGAAACAGTAGTGCATTTTGAACAGTGACAGTGAGAATGATAATACAGTGAGGGAAAAAAGTATTTGATCCCCTGCTGATTTTGTACTTTGCCCACTGACAAAGAAATGATCAGTCTATAATTTTAATGGTAGGTTTATTTGAACAGTGAGAGACAGAATAACAACAACAACATCCAGAAAAACGCATGTCAAAAATGTTATAAATTGATTTGCATTTTAATGAGGGAAATAAGTATTTGACCCCCTCTCAATCAGAAAGATTTCTGGCTCCCAGGTGTCTTTTATACAGGTAACGAGCTGAGATTAGGAGCACACTCTTAAAGGGAGTGCTCCTAATCTCAGTTTGTTACCTGTATAAAAGACACCTGTCCACAGAAGCAATCAATCAGTCAGATTCCAAACTCTCCTCCATGGCCAAGACCAAAGAGCTCTCCAAGGATGTCAGGGACAAGATTGTAGACCTCCACAAGGCTGGAATGAGCTACAAGACCATCGCCAAGCAGCTTGGAGAGAAGGTGACAACAGTTGGTGCGATTATTCGCAAATGGAAAAAACACAAAAGAACTGTCAATCTCCCTCGGCCTGGGGCTCCATGCAAGATCTCACCTCGTGGAGTTGCACTGATCATGAGAACGGTGAGGAATCAGCCCAGAACTACACGGGAGGATCTTGTCAATGATCTCAAGGCAGCTGGGACCATAGTCACCAAGAAAACAATTGGTAATACAGTACGCCGTGAAGGACTGAAATCCTGCAGCACCCGCAAGGTCCCCCTGCTCAAGAAAGCACATATACAGGGCCGTCTGAAGTTTGCCAATGAACATCTGAATGATTCAGAGGAGAACTGGGTGAAAGTGTTGTGGTCAGATGAGACCAAAATCGAGCTCTTTGGCATCAACTCAACTCGCCGTGTTTGGAGGAGGAGGAATGCTGCCTATGACCCCAAGAACACCATCCCCACCGTCAAACATGGGGGTGGAAACATTATGCTTTGGGGGTGTTTTTCTGCTAAGGGGACAGGACAACTTCACCTCATCAAAGGGATGATGGACGAGGCCATGTACCGTGAAATCTTGGGTGAGAACCTCCTTCCCTCAGCCAGGGCATTGAAAATGGGTTGTGGATGGGTATTCCAGCATGACAATGACCCAAAACACACGGCCAAGGCAACAAAGGAGTGGCTCAAGAAGAAGCACATTAAGGTCCTGGAGTGGCCTAGCCAGTCTCCAGACCTTAATCCCATAGAAAATCTGTGGAGGGAGCTGAAGGTTCGAGTTGCCAAACGTCAGCCTCGAAACCTTAATGACTTGGAGAAGATCTGCAAAGAGGAGTGGAACAAAATCCCTCCTGAGATGTGTGCAAACCTGGTGGCCAACTTCAATCAACGTCTGACCTCTGTGATTGCCAACAAGGGTTTTGCCACCAAGTACTAAGTCATGTTTTGCAGAGGGGTCAAATACTTATTTCCCTCATTAAAATGCAAATCAATTTATAACATTTTTGACATGCGTTTTTCTGGATTTTTTTGTTGTTATTTTGTCTCTCACTGTTCAAATACACCTACCATTAAAATTACAGATTGATCATGTCTTTGTCAGTGGGCAAACATACTAAATCAGCAGGGGATCAAATACTTTTTTCCCTCACTGTAAGTCAAGTACAGATGTCATATCTTAATTTGAGCCAGTTTCACACAGCAGCAAAATAATCCTGCAGCAACAGGAAATGTGAATTGTTATGTGGATTATAATTAATGGAAACAATTTTTTAGGGGTTGATACTTTTTTCATTAGGGAAAATCGAGTCTGAAATTGGAAATTACAAACTTTTTAAACCTTGAATACACACAGGAAAATTCCTGCAACAACAGGATGATCAAATTAAGATATGACATGTGTATTTCAGCAGAGGACTGCAAACTGCTTTGGTTCTATCCTGAAACACTACCTCATGTTGAATAGTGATGATAATGGTTCTCACCCTGCTCTTCTTGTACATCTTGCTTGAGGTAGCCTATAATAGTAGTAGTAGTCGTAGTAGTAGTAGTAGTAGTAGTAGTAGTAGTAGTAGTAGTAGTGTAGGTTTTCAAACAGCTACATTATTTTTTTAGTGCCAATTGTATTTTTTAAAAATTCCTAACTGGTTTCCATGCCCACCACAGCACAGAGACAGCCTTAGATAACGTGGTAAACACAGATCAACACAGATGCCAAACAGCTCTCTGTCCTCTTGGATTGAGGTGCTGTGTTCAATACTGTTGACCATGATGTCCTTCTAGAAAGACTAAAAGCTGGGTAGTAGTAGTAGTAGTAGTAGTAGTGGTAGTAGTAGTAGTAGTAGTAGTAGCAGTAGTAGTAGTAGTAGCAGTAGTAGTAGTAGTAGTAGTAGCAGTAGTAGTAGTAGTAGTAGTAGTAGTAGTAGTAGTAGTGGTAGTAGCGTATTATTATTATTATTATTATTATTATTATTAGTTGTAGTAGTAATAGTAGAAGCGTATTATTATTATTATTATTATTATTAGTAGTAGTAGTAGTAGTAGTAGTAGTAGTAGTAGTAGTAGGAGTGTAGTAGTAATAGTAGTAATGTAGTAGTAGTAGTAGTAGTAGTAGTAGCGTATTATTATTATTATTATTATTAGTAGTAGTAGTAGTAGTAGTAGTAGTAGTAGTAGTAGTAGTAGTAGTAGTAGTAGTAGTAGTAATGTAGTAGTAGTAGTAGTAGTAGTAGCGTATTATTATTATTATTATTATTATTATTATTATTATTATTAGTAGTAGTAGTAGTAGTAGCGTATTATTATTATTATTAGTAGTAGTAGTCATAGCAGTAGTAGTAGTAGTAATAGTAGTAGTGGTAGTAGCAATAGTAGTAGTAGTAGTACAATAGTAGTAGTAGAAGTAAGGTAAAAGTAATAGTAGTAATAGTAGTATTAGTAATAGTAGTAGAAGTAGTGAGGTAGCGTAATTGTATTGTAGTAGTAGTACTAATCGTAGTAGTAATGTAGTATTAAGGGAGCAGTAGTGTACAAGTAGTAGTAGTAGTAGTAGTAGTGAAGTATTAGTAGTAATGTAGTAGTAGTAGTAACATTTAAAAACATTTTAATTTAATTTTTTAGTAGTAGTAATAGTAGTGAAGTATTAGTAGTAATGTAGTAGTAGTAGTAGTAGTAGTAGTAGTAATAGTAGTAGGAGAGTTGTATTTGAGTGTTTCAGTGAAATGTGAGGGAGGCCCCGCTCTCTCGCTTTCCCAGATGTTTAGTTCATTTCATTCCGATCTCCTTTGCTTTATTGTAGCCATTTTCTGTAGCCTGTCAACTATGCCTCTGTCTATCCCTGTTCTCTCCTCTCTGCACAGGCCATACAAACGCTTCACACTGCGTGGCTGCTGCCACTCTAATCTGGTGGTTCCTGCGCGCACGACCCACGTGGAGTTCCAGGTCTCTGGCAGCCTCTGGAACTGCTGTTCTGCTGCCAACAAGGCAGAGTTCATCCCAGCCTATGCTACCCTCCAGTCCCTCGACTTCTTGGCGCTGACGGAAACATGGATTACCACTGAAAACACTGCTACTCCTACTGCTCTTTCCTCGTCTGACCGTGTGTTCTCGCATACCCCGAGAGAATCTGGTCAGCGGGGTGGTGGCACAGGAATCCTCATCTCTCCCAAGTAGATATTCTCTCTTATTCCCCTGACCCATCTGTCTATCTCCTCATTTGAATTCCATGCTGTCACAGTCACTAGCCCATTCAAGCTTAACATCCTTATCATTTATCGCCCTCCAGGTTCCCTTGGAAAGTTCATCAATGAGCTTGACGCCTTGATAAGTTCCTTTCCTGAGGATGGCTCACCCTGTAGGCTAACCCTAACCCTAACCCTAACCCTAACCCTAACCCTCACCCTCACCCCTCACAGTTCTGGGGGACTTTAACCTTCCTACTTCTGTCTGACTCATTTCTCTCTGCCTCCTTTTTTCCACTCCTTTCCTCTTTTGACCTCACCCTCTCACCGTTCCCCCCTACTCACAAGGCAGGCAATACGCTTGACCTCATCTTTACTAGATGCTGTTCTTCTACTAATCTCACTGTAACTCCCCTCCAAGTCTCCGACCACTACTTTGTATCATTTTCTCTCTCCCTCTCCTCCAACACTACTCAATCTGCCCCTACTCAGATGGTAATGCGCCGTCGCAACCTTCGCTCTCTCTCTCCCGCTACTCTCTCCTCTTCCATCCTATCATCTCTTCCTTCTGCTAAATCATTTTCCCTCCAATCTCCTGATTCTGCCTCCTCAACCCTCCTCTCCTCCCCCTCTGAATCTTTTGACTCTCTATGTCCCCTATCCTCCCGGCCGGCTCGGTCCTCCCCTCCTGCTCCGTGGCTTGACGATTCATTGCGAGCTCACAGAACAGGGCTCCGGGCAGCCGAGCGGAAATGGAGGAAAACTAGACTCCCTGCGGACCTGTCATCTTTCTACTCCCTCCTCTCCACATTCTCTTCCTCAGTTTCTGCTGCTAAAGCCACTTTCTACCACTCTAAATTTCAAGCCTCTGCCTCTAACCCTAGGAAGCTCTTTGCCACCTTCTCCTCCCTGCTGAATCCTCCTCTTCCTCCCCCTCCCTCCTCCCTCTCTGTGGATGACTTCGTCAACCATTTTGAAAAGAAGGTTCACGACATCCGATCCTCATTTATTAAGTCAAATGACACCGCTGGTCCTGCTCACACTGCCCTACCCTATGCTTTGACTTCTTTCTCCCCTCTCCCTCCAGATGAAATCTTGCGACTTGTGATGGCCGGCCACCCAACAACCTGCCCGCTTGACCCTATCCCCTCCTCTCTTCTCCAGACCATTTCCGGAGACCTTCTCCCTTACTTCACCTCGCTCATCAACTCATCCTTGTCCGCCGGCTATGTCCCTTCCATCTTCAAGAAAGCAAGAGTTGCACCCCTCCTCAAAAAACCTACACTCGATCCCTCCGATGTCAACAACTACAGACCAGTATCCCTTTCTTTTCTCTCCAAAACTCTTGAGCATGCCGTCTCTAGCCAACTCTCCTGCTATCTCTCTCAGAATGACCTTCTTGATCCTAACCAGTCAGGTTACAAGACTGGTCATTCAACTGAGACTGCTCTTCTCTATGTCACGGAGGCTCTATGCACTGCTAAAGCTAACTCTCTCTCCTCTGCTCTCATCCTTCTAGACCTATCTGCTGCCTTTGATACTGTGAACCATCAGATCCTCCTCTCCACCCTCTCCGAGCTGGGCATCTCCGGTGTGGCTCACTCTTGGATTGCGTCCTACCTGACAGGTCGCTCCTACCAGGTGTTGTGGCGAGAATCTGTCTCCGCACCACGTGCTCTCACCACTGGTGTCCCACAGGGCTCAGTTCTAGGCCCTCTCCTATTCTCGCTATACACCAAGTCACTTGGCTCTGTCATATCCTCACATGGTCTCTCCTATTATTGCTACGCAGACGACACATAATTAATCTTCTCCATTCCCCCTTCTGATAACCAGGTGGCGAATCGCATCTCTGCATGTCTGGCAGACATATCAGTGTGGATGTCGGATCACCACCTCAAGCTGAACCTCGGCAAGACGGAGCTGCTCTTCCTCCCAGGGAAGGACTGCCCATTCCATGATCTCGCCATCACGGTTGACAACTCCGTTGTGTCCTCCTCCAAGAGTGCGAAGAACCTTGGCGTGACCCTGGACAACACCCTGTCGTTCTCCGCTAACATCAAGGCGGTGACCCGATCCTGTAGGTTCATGCTCTACAACATACGCAGAGTACGACCCTACCTTACACAGGAAGCGGCACAGGTCCTAATCCAGGCACTTGTCATCTCCCGTCTGGATTACTGCAACTCGCTGTTGGCTGGGCTCCCTGCCTGTGCCATTAAACCCCTACAACTCATCCAGAACGCTGCAGCCCGTCTGGTGTTCAACCTTCCTAAGTTCTCTCATGTCACCCCGCTCCTCCGCACACTACACTGGCTTCCAGTTGAAGCTCGCATCTGCTACAAGACCATGGTGCTTGCCTACGGCGCTGTGAGGGGAACGGCACCTCCTTACCTTCAGGCTCTGATCAGTCCCTACACCCAAACGAGGGCATTGCATTCTTCCACCTCTGGCCTGCTGGTCCCCCTACCTCTGTGGAAGCACAGTTCCCGCTCAGCCCAGTCAAAACTGTTCGCTGCTCTGGCACCCCAATGGTGGAACAAGCTCCCTCACGACGCCAGGACAGCGGTGTACTGACCACCTTCCGGAGACACTTGAAA
>LR778284.1:963404-989699 GCA_902810595.1 Coregonus sp. 'balchen'
GACGGGCCTGGACATGCACTGGCTTGAGCAGGGGGACCTTGCGTGCGCTGCAGGATTTTAATCCATGACGGCGTAGTGTGTTACTAATGGTTTTCTTTGAGACTGTGGTCCCAGCTCTCTTCAGGTCATTGACCAGGTCCTGCCGTGTAGTTCTGGGCTGATCCCTCACCTTCCTCATGATCATTGATGCCCCACGAGGTGAGATCTTGCATGGAGCCCCAGACCGAGGGTGATTGACCATCATCTTGAACTTCTTCCATTTTCTAATAATTGCGCCAACAGTTGTTGCCTTCTCACCAAGCTCCTTGCCTATTGTCCTGTAGCCCATCCCAGCCTTGTGCAGGTCTACAATTTTATCCCTGATGTCCTTACACAGCTCTCTGGTCTTGGCCATTGTGGAGAGGTTGGAGTCTGTTTGATTGAGAGTGTGGACAGGTGTCTTCTATACAGGTAATGAGTTCAAACAGGTGCAGTTAATACAGGTAATGAGTGGAGAACAGGAGGGCTCCTTAAAGAAAAACTAACAGGTCTGTGAGAGCCGGAATTCTTACTGGTTGGTAGGTGATCAAATACTTATGTCATGCAATAAAATGCAAATTAATTACTTAAAAATCATAAAATGTGAACGAAATTACAGACCTCTACATGCTTTGTAAGTAGGAAAACCTGCAAAATCGGCAGTGTATCAAATACATGTTCTCCCCACTGTATATACTGTATACAGTGGGGAAAAAAAGTATTTAGTCAGCCACCAATTGTGCAAGTTCTCCCACTTAAAAATATGAGAGAGGCCTGTAATTTTCATCATAGGTACACATCAACTATGACAGACAAAATGAGAATATTTTTTCCAGAAAATCACATTGTAGGATTTTTAATGAATTTATTTGCAAATTATGGTGGAAAATAAGTATTTGGTCATCTACAAACAAGCAAGATTTCTGGCTCTCACAGACCTGTAAGTTCTTCTTTAAGAGGCTCCTCTGTCCTCCACTCGTTACCTGTATTAATGGCACCTGTTTGAACTTGTTATCAGTATAAAAGACACCTGTCCACAACCTCAAACAGTCACAATCCAAACTCCACTATGGCCAAGACCAAATAGCTGTCAAAGGACACCAGAAACAAAATTGTAGACCTGCACCAGGCTGGGAAGACTGAATCTGCAATAGGTAAGCAGCTTGGTTTGAAGAAATCAACTGTGGGAGCAATTATTAGGAAATGGAAGACATACAAGACCACTGATAATCTCCCTCGATCTTGATCTCACCCCGTGGGGTCAAAATGATCACAAGAACGGTGAGCAAAATCCCAGAACCACACGGGGGGACCTAGTGAATGACCTGCAGAGAGCTGGGACCAAAGTAACAAAGCCTACCATCAGTAACACACTACGCCGCCAGGGACTCAAATCCTGCAGTGCAAGACGTGTCCCCCTGCTTAAGCCAGTACATGTCCAGGCCCGTCTGAAGTTTGCTAGAGTGCATTTGGATGATCCAGAAGAGGATTGGGAGAATGTCATATGGTCAGATGAAACCAAAATAGAACTTTTTGGTAAAAACTCAACTCGTCGTGTTTGGAGGACAAAGAATGCTGAGTTGCATCCAAAGAACACCATACCTACTGTGAAGCATGGGGGTGGAAACATCATGCTTTGGGGCTGTTTTTCTGCAAAGGGACCAGGACGACTGATCCGTGTAAAGGAAAGAATGAATGGGGCCATGTATTGTGAGATTTTGAGTGAAAACCTCCTTCCATCAGCAAGGGCATTGAAGATGAAACGTGGCTGGGTCTTTCAGCATGACAATGATCCCAAACACACCGCCCGGGCAACGAAGGAGTGGCTTCGTAAGAAGCATTTCAAGGTCCTGGAGTGGCCTAGCCTGTCTCCAGATCTCAACCCCATAGAAAATCTTTGGAGGGAGTTGAAAGTCCGTGTTGCCCAGCGACAGCCCCAAAACATCATTGCTCTAGAGGAGATCTGCATGGAGGAATGGGCCAAAATACCAGCAACAATGTGTGAAAACCTTGTGAAGACGTTTGACCTGTGTCATTGCCAACAAAGGGTATATAACAAAGTATTGAGAAACTTTTGTTATTGACCAAATACTTATTTTCCACCATAATTTGCAAATAAATTCATAAAAAATCCTACAATGTGATTTTCTGGATATTTTTTTCTCATTTTGTCTGTCATAGTTGACGTGTACCTATGATGAAAATTACAGGCCTCTCTCATCTTTTTAAGTGGGAGAACTTGCACAATTGGTGGCTGACTAAATACTTTTTTTCCCCACTGTATATACACACAGACAAACATGTTTGGTATGACTATCCTTGTGGGGAGCAAAAATGGATTTCCATTCTATTTTCCCTAACCTCTAACCCTAAACCTAACCTCTAACCCTAAACCTAACCCCTACTAACCTAACCTAAATCAAGCCAAAGCCTAAACCTCGAACCCGAAACTAACCTCTAACCTAAACCTACCTCTAAACCCTAAACCTAAACCTCTAACCCAACCTAACCTAACCTCTAACCCTAAACCTAACCTCTAACCCTAACTAACCTCTAAGCCTAAACCTAACCTCTAAGCGTAAACCTACCTCTAACCCTAAACCTAACCTCTAACCTAAACTAAACCTCGTAACCCTAAACCTAACCTCTAACCTAAACCTAAGCTCTAAGCCTAAACCTAAGCTCTAACCCTAAACCTAACCTCTAAACCCTAAACCTAACCTCTAACCTAAACCTAAACTCTAACCCTAAACCTAACCTCGTGAAGCCTAAACCTAACCTCTAAGCCTCAACCTAAACCTCTAACCCTAAACCTAACCTCTAAACCCTAAACCTAAACCTCTAAGCCTAAACCTACTCTCTATAAAGCTCTAAAGCCGAAACCTTAAAAAAAACCTCTAAAGCCTAAACCTAACCTCTAACCTAAACCTAATCCTCTAACCCTAAACCTAACCTCTAACCCTAAACCTAACCTCTAACCCTAAACCTAACCTCTAACCCTAAACCTAACCTCTAACCCTAACCTAACCTCTAACCCTAAACCTAACCTCTAACCCTAAACCTAACCTCTAACCCTAAACCTAACCTCTAACCCTAAACCTAACCTCTAACCCTAAACCTAACCTCTAACCCTAAACCTAACCTCTAACCCTAAACCTAACCTCTAACCCTAAAACCTAACCTCTAACCCTAAACCTAACCTCTAACCCTAACTAACCTCTAACCCCTAAACCTAACCTCAACCTAAACCTAACCTAACCCTAACCTAACCTCTAAGCCTAAACCTAACCTCTAACCCTAAACCTAACCTCTAACCCTAAACCTAACCTCTAACCCTAAACCTAACCTCTAACCCTAAACCTAACCTCTAACCCTAAACCTAACCTCTAACCCTAAACCTAACCTCTAACCCTAACCTCTAACCCTAAACCTAACCTCTAACCTAACTAACCCTAACCTAACTAACCCTAACCAACCTAACCTCTAACCCTAAACCTAACCTCTAACCCTAAACCTAAACTCTAACCTAAACCCTAACCTAAACCCTAAACCTCTAACCTAAACCTAACCTCTAACCCTAAACCTAACCTCTAACCCTAAACCTAACCTCTAACCCTAAACCTAACCTAACCTAAACCTAACCTCTAACCCTAAAACCTAACCATCTAACCCTAAACCTAACAACCTAACCCTAAACCTAACCTCTACCTAAACCTAACCTCTAACCCTAAACCTAACTCTAACCCTAAACCATAACCTCTAACCCTAAACCTAACCTCTAACCCTAACCCTAACCTATACCTAACCTAACCTTAAGCCTAAACCTAACCTCCCTAACACCTAACCCTAACCCTAAACCTAACCTCTAACCTAAACCTAACCTCTAACCCTAAACAACCTCTAACCCTAAAACCTAACCTCTAACCCTAAACCTAACCTCTAACCCTAAACCTAACCTCTAACCTAAACCTAACCTCTAACCCTAAACCTAACCTCTAACCCTAACCTAACCTCTAACCCTAAACCTAACCTCTAAGCCTAAACCTAACCTCTAACCCTAAACCTAACCTCTAACCCTAAACCTAACCTCTAAGCCTAAACCTAACCTCTAACCCTAAACCTAACCTCTAAGCCCTAAACCTAACCTTTAACCTAACCCTAACCCTAAACCTAACCTAACTAACCCTAAACCTAACCTCTAACCCTAAACCTAACCTCTAACCCTAAACCTAACCTCTAACCCTAAACCTAACCTCTAACCCTAAACCTAACCTCTAACCCTAAACCTAACCTCTAACCCTAAACCTAACCTCTAACCCTAAACCTAACCTCTAAGCCTAAACCTAACCTCTAACCTAAACCTAACCTCTAACCCTAAACCTAACCTCTAACCAAAACCTAACAACCCGAAACCAACCTCTAACCCTAAACCTAACCTCTAACCCTAAACCTAACCTCTAAGCCTAAACCTAACCTCTAACCCTAAACCTAACCTCTAACCCTAAACCTAACCTCTAACCCTAAACCTAACCTAAGCCTAAACCTAACCCCCTAACCTCTAACACCTAAACTAACCTAAACCTAAACCTAAACCTAACTCTAACCCTAAACCTAACCTCTAACCTAAACCTAACCTCTAACCCTAAACCTAACCTCTAACCCTAAACCTAACCTCTAACCCTAAACCTAACCTCTAAGCCTAAACCTAACCTCTAACCCTAAACCTAACCTCTAACTAAACCTAACCTCTAACCTAAACCTAACCTCTAACCTAAACCTAACCTCTAACCCTAAACCAACTCTAACCTAAACCTAACCTCTAACCTAAACCTAACCTCTAACCCTAAAACCTAACCTCTAACCCTAAACCTAACCTCTAACCCTAAACCTAAACCTCTAACCCTAACTACTCTAACCCTAAACCTAACCTCTAACCCTAAACCTAACCTCTAACCCTAAACCTAACCTCTAACCCTAAACCTAACCTCTAACCCTAACCTAACCTCTAAGCTAAACCTAACCTCTAACCCTAAACCTAACCTCTAACCCTAAACCTAACCTCTAACCCTAACCTAACCCTAACCCTAAACCTAACCTTAACCCTAACCCAACCTAACCCTAAAACCTAACAACTAAGCCTAAACCTAACCTCTAACCCTAAACCTAACCTCTAACCCTAAACCTAACCCTAACCCTAAACCTAACCCTGAACCCGTAACCTAACCCTAACCTAAACCAACCCAGCCGAAACCGACCTGAACCCTAACCTGAACTCGAACCCAAACCTAACCTCTAACCCAAAATAACACCTACCAAACCAACCCGAACCCTAAACCAAACCCACCAGAACAAACCTCGAAAACCGAACCAACCAACCTAACCTCTAACCCTAAACTCTAACCTCTAACCCTTTGAAACCTACCTCTAAACCCTAAACTAACCTAGAACCTAAACTAACCTCTAGCTAAACAGCCTTTGTCCCTCATGGGACGTCCTTTTTTTACTGTCCTTGTTGGGGATGTCCAGGTACCCACGAAGATAGTAAAACAAGGATGCACCACACAACACGCAACACCCAACACACAAACACACCACACACACACACACACAACCAACACACACAACACAACCCACACACCACACGACACAACACAACACAGCACAACCACACACACTCACCACGACCACACACACACACACCCACCCACCCCCCGTGCTGTAACCCTGTAATGAGCGATGCAGGAGTCCTTCCCCACCTGTAAGCCAGAGAGCCAGGAGTGCTGGAGAATGACCTGGTCCCTGTAGAAGGACAGATGAAGAGGGACTAGCTTTAACCCCCGGCGGTCAGATGGATCTACCTATCAAGCATCTCAGAGTAGGAGTCTTGATCTGGGATCAGGACCCCCACCTGTCCATAGAATCAGAGTAGGCTGATCTAGGATCAGGACCCCACCTGTCCATAGAATCAGAGTAGTAGTGCTGATCCAGGATGGGTCTAAGAGGATGGGTCAACAACTGGCTTTTATACTGCAGCTGTCTAGCTCACTGAAGCTGGTTAGCAACTACACATCAGTGTACTAACTCTAAGTGCCCTTTATCCTAGTGTACTTACTCTAAGTGCCCTCTATCCTAGTGTACTTACTCTAAGTGCCCTCTATCCTAGTGTACTTACTCTAAGTGCCCTATATCAAAGGGTACTTACTGAAAGAGTCCTCATCATCACTAGATGACGAGGCCAGAGAAACGATAGATTTAGATTTGGGGAGGATCGGCGAGAGGTTGAAAGAGAAGGAGATTCTCCTCCTATGTCTGGTCCGTCCCGTGGCTGAAGGAGGGGATCCAGAGGAGGGCAGGAAGGAATCAGAACATGGATCAAACTCACACACTCCAACACTACCGACATTTCAGGAGGGGTGGAGCATGGGGACTGAAGGGACTAGCAGATCAGGCTCAGAGCACTGGTTAAACTTATGGACCTACTACTGACATCACCTACATGTTGACCTGATAGAGAACCCTACATGTCACAGGACCTAGACCTGATAGAGAACCCTACAGGTCACAGGACCGACAGCTGATAGAGAACCCTACATGTCACAGGACCTAGACCTGATAGAGAACCCTACATGTCACAGGACCTACACCTGACAGAGAACCCTACATGTCACAGGACCTAGACCTGATAGAGAACCCTACAGGTCACAGGACCTCCACCTGATAGAGAACCCTACATGTCACAGGACCGACAGCTGATAGAGAACCCTACATGTCACAGGACCTAGACCTGATAGAGAACCCTACATGTCACAGGACCTCCACCTGATAGAGAACCCTACAGGTCACAGGACCGACAGCTGATAGAGAACCCTACATGTCACAGGACCTAGACCTGATAGAGAACCCTACATGTCACAGGACCTCCACCTGATAGAGAACCCTACATGTCACAGGACCTAGACACCTGATAGAGAACCCTACATGTCACAGGACCTAGACCTGATAGAGAACCCTACATGTCACAGGACCTAGACACCTGATAGAGAACCCTACATGTCACAGGACCTAGACCTGATAGAGAACCCTACAGGTCACAGGACCGACAGCTGATAGAGAACCCTACATGTCACAGGACCTAGACCTGATAGAGAACCCTACATGTCACAGGACCTCCACCTGATAGAGAACCCTACAGGTCACAGGACCGACAGCTGATAGAGAACCCTACATGTCACAGGACCTCGACCTGATAGAGAACCCTACATGTCACAGGACTTACACCTGATAGAGAACCCTACATGTCACAGGACCTCCACCTGATAGAGAACCCTACAGGTCACAGGACCGACAGCTGATAGAGAACCCTACATGTCACAGGACCTAGACACCTGATAGAGAACCCTACATGTCACAGGACCTAGACACCTGATAGAGAACCCTACATGTCACAGGACCTAGACCTGATAGAGAACCCTACAGGTCACAGGACCTCCACCTGATAGAGAACCCTACATGTCACAGGACCTAGATCTGATAGAGAACCCTACATGTCACAGGACCTAGACCTGATAGAGAACCCTACATGTCACAGGACCTCCACCTGATAGAGAACCCTACATGTCACATGACCTCCACCTGATAGAGAACCCTACATGTCACAGGACCTACACCTGATAGAGAACCCTACATGTCACAGGACCTCCACCTGATAGAGAACCCTACATGTCACAGGACCTAGACCTGATAGAGAACCCTACATGTCACAGGACCTAGACCTGATAGAGAACCCTACATGTCACAGGACCTAGACCTGATAGAGAACCCTACAGGTCACAGGACCTCCACCTGATAGAGAACCCTACATGTCACAGGACCGACACCTGATAGAGTCAGGGAAATCAGGGATAGAGCATTGAGACTGAAAGGAGGACAGGCCACAAAACTAGCAGATGGGGATCAAGAACCTCAAGCACACTAAGAAGCAGACAAACTATAGGGTGAGTTAGGATAGACAGGAACAGGGAGAGGTGTCACCCTGAGACTGGACTATAATGGACTGACTCTCCATGTCTCGCTGGTTGATGTAGAGCATGGACACTGACTTGGTCAGGGTTAAGGTCAGGGTTAGGGTCAGGGTTAGGGTCAGGGTTAGGGTCAGGGGTTAGGGTTAGGATCAGGGGTTAGGGTTAGGGTCAGGGTTAGGGTCAGGGGTTAGGGTTAGGATCAGGGGTTAGGGTTAGGGTCAGGGTTAGGGTCAGGGGTTAAGGTCAGGGTTAGGGTCAGGGGTTAGGGGTCAGGGGTCAGGGTTAGGGTTAGGGTTAGGGTTAGGGTCAGGGGTCAGGGTCAGACTAAGAGGTATAATGTACTGACTATCCATATCTCGCTGGTTGATGTTGAGCATAGACACTGACTTGGTCAGGGTTAAGGTCAGGGTTAGGGTCAGGGTTAGGGTCAGGGTCAGGGTTAGGGTCAGGGTTAGGGTCAGGGTCAGGGTTAGGGTCAGGGTCAGGGTTAGGGTCAGGCTTAGGGTCAGGGGTCAGGGTCAGGGTCAGGGTTAGGGTTAGGGGTCAGGGTCAGGGGTCAGGGTCAGACTAAGAGTTATAATGTACTGACTATCCATATCTGTTCGGTTGATGTTGAGCATAGACACTGACTTGGTCAGGGTTAGGGTTAGGGTTAGGGTCAGGGTTAGGGTTAGGGTCAGGGGTCAGGGTCAGACTAAGAGTTATAATGTACTGACTATCCATATCTGTCTGGTTGATGTTGAGCATGGACACTGACTTGGTCAGGGTTAGGGTTAGGGTCAGGGTCAGGGTTAGGGTTAGGGTTAGGGTCAGGGTTAGGGTTAGGGTCAGGGGTCAGGGACAGACTAAGAGTTATAATGTACTGACTATCCATATCTGTCTGGTTGATGTTGAGCATAGACAATGACTTGGTCAGGGTTAGGGTCAGGGTTAGGGTTAGGGTCAGGGTTAGGGTTAGGGTCAGGGTTAGGGTCAGGGTTAGGGTCAGGGGTCAGGGTCAGACTAAGAGGTATAATGTCCTGACCATCCATATCTCGCTGGTTGATGTTGAGCATAGACACTGACTTGGTCAGGGGGAGGGTCATGGGAGGACAGCTGTGTCTCAACTGACGATACCTCCTGGACTTCTGAAGTAGAAAACCAAAAACAAATCAACAATCCTCATCTTCAAACAACCAATCACAATTATCATTTAAAAATACAACAATTTGAATATTAGATTGAGACTGTATCCATAATGACTTACCTGTCCATGCTCCGTGGTGCAAGCCCCCAGCTCAGACTCCTCTGTCAGAGATACTAGGGACCCCCCCCTCTCCTCCCTGCTGCCCTGGTGACAGAACACCCCACGGGCCGACGGGCCCTTCCCATCATGCCTTACTTCACTCAGGCCCTCCAGGCTGCAGCTGGAGACAGAGAAGAAGAACAATCGTGCATGAGGCGAAAATAGAACGCTTGTTAGTATGCAAAGTTTCCATAAATTGAGTATGCTTTAAATGCCAGGATGTTATACTCATCTCTGTCTTTTCATCTAGTAGAATTCACAGCACAATTTTTGTGAATTTTACAGCCACAATGAATGCAGCATTGGAAGAGGGGGGCTGCTAGTTCTGAGAGCTAGATCTCTTCAGTAAAGAACAAAACAACTTAGAAGATGGCGAATAGCAAAGCTTCTGCGGTTCAAATTTCAGTCGTTTTTGTTCTCCTTAAAATGATCACAACTATTTCATCGCAATGTAACATCTTTGAAAACAGATCGTGCATTTAGCTAACTACAGCTGAAGTCGGAGGTTTACATACACCTTAGCCAAATACATTTAAACTCAGTTTTTCACAATTCCTGACATTTAATTCTAGTAAAAAATCCCTGTCTTAGGTCAGTTAGGATCACCACTTTATTTTAAGAATGTGAAATGTCAGAATAATAGTAGAGAGAATTATTTATTTCAGCTTTTATTTATTTCATCACATTCCCAGTGTGTCAGAAGTTTACATACACTCAATTAGTATTTGGTACCATTGCCTTTATATTGTTTAACTTGGGTCAAACGTTTCGGGTAGCCTTACACAAGCTTCCCACAATAATTTTGGCCCATTCCTCCTGACAGAGCTGGTGTAACTTAGTCAGGTTTGTAGGCCTCCTTGCTCGCACACGCTTTTTCAGTTCTGCCCACAACTTTTCTATAGGATTGTGGTCAGGGCTTTGTGATGGCCACTCCAATACCTTGATTTTGTTGTCCTTTGCAACTTTGGAAGTATGCTTGGGATCATTGTCCATTTGGAAGACCCATTTGCAACCAATCTTTAACTTCCTGACTGATGTCTTGAGATGTTGCTTCAATATATCCACATCATTTTCCTTCCTCATGATATCATCTATTTTGTGAAGTGCACCAGTCCCTCCTGCAGCAAAGCACCCCCACAGCATGATGCTGCCACCCCCGTGCTTCACGGTTGGGATGGTGTTCTTCGGCTTGCAAGGCTCCCCCTTTTTCCTCCAAACATAACGATGGTCATTATGGCCAAACAGTTCTATTTTTGTTTCATCAGACCAGAGGACATTTCTCCAAAAAGTACAATCTTTGTCCCCATGTGCAGTTGCAAACCGTAGTCTGGTTTTTTTATGGCGGTTTTGGAGCGGCCTTTCAGGTTATGTCGATATAGGACTCATTTGACTGTGGATATAGATACTTTTGTACCTGTTTCCTCCAGCATCTTCACAAGGTCCTTTGCTGTTGTTCTGGGATTGATTTGCAAAGTACGTTCATCTTTAAGAGACAGAACGCGTCTCCTTCCTGAGCGGTATGACGGCTGCGTGGTCCCATGGTGTTTATACTTGCGTACTATTGTTTGTACAGATGAACGTGGTACCTTCAGGCGTTTGGAAATTGCCCCCAAGGATAAACCAGACTTGTGGAGGTCTACAATTGTTTTTTTGAGGTCTTGGCTGATTTCTTTTGATTTTCCCATGATGTCAAGCAAAGAGGCACTGAGTTTGAAGGTAGGCCTTGAAATACATCCACAGGTACACCTCCAATTGACTCAAATGATGTCAATTAGCCTATCAGAAGCTTCTAAAGCCATGACATAATTTTCTGGAATTTTCCAAGCTGTTTAAAGGCACAGTCAACTTAGTGTATGTAAACTTCTGACCCACTGGAATTGTGATACAGTGAATTATAAGTGAAATAGTTTTTGGAGAAAAAAAAAAGTTTTTGGAAAAATTACTTGTGTCATGCACAAAGTAGATGTCCTAACCGACTTGCCAAAACTATAGTTTGTTAACAAGACATTTTTTGGAGTGGTTGAAAAACGAGTTTTAATGACTCCAACCTAAGTGTAAGTAAACTTCCGACTTCAACTGTACGTGCTTTAGTAGGACTAGAATATATAACTGTTGGAACAGTAACGTTAGCTACAGGGTTACTTCCTGTTGAGCGACAACTTCATATTGAACATTAGCCTAGCTATGTTGTAAATACCAGGGCTTGTGTTCAGACTGTTCCAGGGTCTGATGACTATCACCAGGTATTTAATTCACCGGCGAACACGGCAGGAGAAATGCAGCAACAACAGGTTTTGAGGAAGTGTGTTTTCTTCCAGTGCACTATGCACTGCCACTAGCGATAGATCACGTTAGAAAGGCAGTAAACTACATTCCGATTGGTCCACAGCTGGTCCCACTTATCTTGTCTTCTAGTTCTCCTGATTTGTCACGTCGGTTTATCATGATATGGTTGATCTGTGTTGAGCTGATTGTCATGTTTTGACTCCTAAAGATCCAACCCATACAATCTGACTACTGTAATGACTCCTAACGATCCAACCCATACAATCTGACTACTGTAATGACTCCTAACGATCCAACCCATACAATCTGACTACTGTGATGACTCCTAACGATCCAACCCATACAATCTGACTACTGTAATGACTCCTAACGATCCAACCCATACAATCTGACTACTGTTATGACTCCTAAAGATCCAACCCATACAATCTGACTACTGTGATGACTCCTAACGATCCAACCCATACAATCTGACTACTGTAATGACTCCTAACGATCCAACCCATACAATCTGACTACTGTGATGACTCCTAACGATCCAACCCATACAATCTGACTACTGTGATGACTCCTAACGATCCAACCCATACAATCTGACTACTGTAATGACTCCTAACGATCCAACCCATACAATCTGACTACTGTGATGACTCCTAATGATCCAACCCATACAATCTGACTACTGTGATGACTCCTAATGATCCAACCCATACAATCTGACTACTGTGATGACTCCTAAAGATCCAACCCATACAATCTGACTACTGTAATGACTCCTAATGATCCAACCCATACAATCTGACTACTGTAATGACTCCTAACGATCCAACCCATACAATCTGACTACTGTAATGACTCCTAACGATCCAACCCATACAATCTGACTACTGTAATGACTCCTAACGATCCAACCCATACAATCTGACTACTGTGATGACTCCTACAGATCCAACCCATACAATCTGACTACTGTAATGACTCCTAACGATCCAACCCATACAATCTGACTACTGTGATGACTCCTAACGATCCAACCCATACAAACTGACTACTGTGATGACTCCTAACAATCCAACCCATACAATCTGACTACTGTAATGACTCCTAACGATCCAACCCATACAATCTGACTACTGTAATGACTCCTAACGATCCAACCCATACAATCTGAGTACTGTAATGACTCCTAACGATCCAACCCATACAATCTGACTACTGTAATGACTCCTACAGATCCAACCCATACAATCTGACTACTGTAATGACTCCTAACGATCCAACCCATACAATCTGACTACTGTGATGACTCCTAACGATCCAACCCATACAAACTGACTACTGTGATGACTCCTAACGATCCAACCCATACAATCTGACTACTGTAATGACTCCTAACGATCCAACCCATACAATCTGACTACTGTAATGACTCCTAACGATCCAACCCATACAATCTGAGTACTGTAATGACTCCTAACGATCCAACCCATACAATCTGACTACTGTAATGACTCCTACAGATCCAACCCATATAATCTGAGTACTGTAATGACTCCTAATGATCCAACCCATACAATCTGACTACTGTAATGACTCCTACAGATCCAACCCATATAATCTGAGTACTGTAATGACTCCTAACGATCCAACCCATATAATCTGAGTACTGTAATGACTCCTAACGATCCAACCCATATAATCTGAGTACTGTAATGACTCCTAACGATCCAACCCATATAATCTGAGTACTGTAATGACTCCTAACGATCCAACCCATATAATCTGAGTACTGTAATGACTCCTAACGATCCAACCCATACAATCTGACTACTGTGATGACTCCTAATGATCCACCCATACAATCTGACTACTGTGATGACTCCTAATGATCCAACCCATACAATCTGACTACTGTGATGACTCCTAAAGATCCAACCCATACAATCTGACTACTGTAATGACTCCTAATGATCCAACCCATACAATCTGACTACTGTAATGACTCCTAACGATCCAACCCATACAATCTGACTACTGTAATGACTCCTAACGATCCAACCCATACAATCTGACTACTGTAATGACTCCTAACGATCCAACCCATATAATCTGACTACTGTGATGACTCCTAACGATCAACCCATATAATCTGAGTACTGTAATGACTCCTAACGATCCAACCCATATAATCTGAGTACTGTAATGACTCCTAACGATCCAACCCATACAATCTGACTACTGTGATGACTCCTAACGATCCAACCCATACAATCTGAGTACTGTAATGACTCCTAACGATCCAACCCATACAATCTGACTACTGTGATGACTCCTAACGATCCAACCCATACAATCTGACTACTGTAATGACTCCTAACGATCCAACCCATACAATCTGACTACTGTGATGACTCCTAACGATCCAACCCATACAATCTGACTACTGTGATGACTCCTAACGATCCAACCCATACAATCTGACTACTGTGATGACTCCTAACGATCCAACCCATACAATCTGACTACTGTGATGACTCCTAACGATCCAACCCATACAATCTGACTACTGTGATGACTCCTAACGATCCAACCCATACAATCTGAGTACTGTAATGACTCCTAACGATCCAACCCATACAATCTGACTACTGTGATGACTCCTAACGATCCAACCCATACAATCTGACTACTGTGATGACTCCTAACGATCCAACCCATACAATCTGACTACTGTGATGACTCCTAACGATCCAACCCATACAATCTGACTACTGTGATGACTCCTAACGATCCAACCCATACAATCTGACTACTGTAATGACTCCTAACGATCCAACCCATACAATCTGACTACTGTAATGACTCCTAACGATCCAACCCATACAATCTGACTACTGTAATGACTCCTAACGATCCAACCCATATAATCTGACTACTGTGATGACTCCTAAAGATCCAACCCATACAATCTGACTACTGTGATGACTCCTAACGATCCAACCCATACAATCTGACTACTGTGATGACTCCTAACGATCCAACCCATACAATCTGACTACTGTGATGACTCCTAACGATCCAACCCATACAATCTGACTACTGTGATGACTCCTAACGATCCAACCCATACAATCTGACTACTGTAATGACTCCTAACGATCCAACCCATACAATCTGAGTACTGTAATGACTCCTAACGATCCAACCCATACAATCTGACTACTGTGATGACTCCTAACGATCCAACCCATACAATCTGACTACTGTGATGACTCCTAACGATCCAACCCATACAATCTGACTACTGTGATGACTCCTAACGATCCAACCCATACAATCTGACTACTGTGATGACTCCTAACGATCCAACCCATACAATCTGACTACTGTAATGACTCCTAACGATCCAACCCATACAATCTGACTACTGTAATGACTCCTAACGATCCAACCCATACAATCTGACTACTGTAATGACTCCTAACGATCCAACCCATACAATCTGACTACTGTAATGACTCCTAACGATCCAACCCATACAATCTGACTACTGTAATGACTCCTAACGATCCAACCCATACAATCTGACTACTGTAATGACTCCTAACGATCCAACCCATACAATCTGACTACTGTAATGACTCCTAACGATCCAACCCATACAATCTGACTACTGTAATGACTCCTAACGATCCAACCCATACAATCTGACTACTGTAATGACTCCTAACGATCCAACCCATACAATCTGACTACTGTAATGACTCCTAAAGATCCAACCCATACAATCTGACTACTGTTATGACTCCTACAGATCCAACCCATACAATCTGACTACTGTAATGACTCCTAACGATCCAACCCATACAATCTGACTACTGTGATGACTCCTAACGATCCAACCCATACAAACTGACTACTGTGACTCCTAACGATCCAACCATACATCTGACTACTGTAATGACTCCTAACGATCCAACCCATACAATCTGACTACTGTAATGACTCCTAACGATCCAACCCATACAATCTGACTACTGTAATGACTCCTAACGATCCAACCCATACAATCTGAGTACTGTAATGACTCCTAACGATCCAACCCATACAATCTGAGTACTGTAATGACTCCTAATGATCCAACCCATAACAATCTGACTACTGTAATGACTCCTACAGATCCAACCCATATAATCTGAGTACTGTAATGACTCCTAACGATCCAACCCATATAATCTGAGTACTGAATGACCCTAACGACAACCATATAATCTGAGTACTGTAATGACCCCATATAATCTGAGTACTGTAATGACTCCTAACGATCCAACCCATATAATCTGAGTACTGTAATGACTCCTAACGATCCAACCCATATAATCTGAGTACTGTAATGACTCCTAACGATCCAACCCATACAATCTGACTACTGTGATGACTCCTAATGATCCAACCCATACAATCTGACTACTGTGATGACTCCTAATGATCCAACCCATACAATCTGACTACTGTGATGACTCCTAAAGATCCAACCCATACAATCTGACTACTGTAATGACTCCTAATGATCCAACCCATACAATCTGACTACTGTAATGACTCCTAACGATCCAACCCATACAATCTGACTACTGTAATGACTCCTAACGATCCAACCCATACAATCTGACTACTGTAATGACTCCTAACGATCCAACCCATATAATCTGACTACTGTGATGACTCCTAACGATCCAACCCATATAATCTGAGTACTGTAATGACTCCTAACGATCCAACCCATATAATCTGAGTACTGTAATGACTCCTAACGATCCAACCCATACAATCTGACTACTGTGATGACTCCTAACGATCCAACCCATACAATCTGAGTACTGTAATGACTCCTAACGATCCAACCCATACAATCTGACTACTGTGATGACTCCTAACGATCCAACCCATACAATCTGACTACTGTAATGACTCCTAACGATCCAACCCATACAATCTGACTACTGTGATGACTCCTAACGATCCAACCCATACAATCTGACTACTGTGATGACTCCTAACGATCCAACCCATACAATCTGACTACTGTGATGACTCCTAACGATCCAACCCATACAATCTGACTACTGTGATGACTCCTAACGATCCAACCCATACAATCTGACTACTGTGATGACTCCTAACGATCCAACCCATACAATCTGAGTACTGTAATGACTCCTAACGATCCAACCCATACAATCTGACTACTGTGATGACTCCTAACGATCCAACCCATACAATCTGACTACTGTGATGACTCCTAACGATCCAACCCATACAATCTGACTACTGTGATGACTCCTAACGATCCAACCATACAATCTGAGTACTGTAATGACTCCTAAACGATCCAACCCATACAATCTGACTACTGTGATGACTCCTAACGATCCAACCCATACAATCTGACTACTGTGATGACTCCTAACGATCCAACCCATACAATCTGACTACTGTGATGACTCCTAACGATCCAACCCATACAATCTGAACTACTGTGATGACTCCTAACGATCCAACCCATACAATCTGACTACTGTTAATGACTCCTAACGATCCAACCCATACAATCTGACTACTGTAATGACTCCTAACGATCCAACCCATACAATCTGACTACTGTAATGACTCCTAACGATCCAACCCATATAATCTGACTACTGTGATGACTCCTAAAGATCCAACCCATACAATCTGACTACTGTGATGACTCCTAACGATCCAACCCATACAATCTGACTACTGTGATGACTCCTAACGATCCAACCCATACAATTGACTACTGTGATGACCCTACTGTGATGACTCCTAACGATCCAACCCATACAATCTGACTACTGTTAATGACTCCTAACGATCCAACCCATACAATCTGAGTACTGGTATGACTCCTAACGATCCAACCCATACAATCTGACTACTGTGATGACTCCTAACGATCCAACCCATACAATCTGACTACTGTGATGACTCCTAACGATCCAACCCCATACAATCTGACTACTGTGATGACTCCTAACGATCCAAACCCCATACATCTGACTACTGTGAGACTCCTAAATCCCCAACAATCTGACTACTGTAATGACTCCTAACGATCCAACCCATACAATCTGACTACTGTAATGACTCCTAAACGATCCAACCCATACAATCTGACTACTGTAATGACTCTAACGATCCAACCCCATACAATCTGACTACTGTAATGACTCCTAACGTATCCAACCCAACAATCTGACTACTGTAATGACTCCTAACGATCCAACCCATACAATCTGACTACTGTAATGACTCCTAACGATCCAACCCATACAATCTGACTACTGTAATGACTCCTAACGATCCAACCCATACAATCTGACTACTGTAATGACTCCTAACGATCCAACCCATACAATCTGACTACTGTAATGACTCCTAACGATCCAACCCATACAATCTGACTACTGTAATGACTCCTAACGATCCAACCCATACAATCTGACTACTGTAATGACTCCTAACGATCCAACCCATACAATCTGACTACTGTAATGACTCCTAAAGATCCAACCCATACAATCTGACTACTGTTATGACTCCTACAGATCCAACCCATACAATCTGACTACTGTAATGACTCCTAACGATCCAACCCATACAATCTGACTACTGTGATGACTCCTAACGATCCAACCCATACAAACTGACTACTGTGATGACTCCTAACGATCCAACCCATACAATCTGACTACTGTAATGACTCCTAACGATCCAACCCATACCAATCTGACTACTGTAATGACTCCTAACGATCCAACCCATACAATCTGAGTACTGTAATGACTCCTAACGATCCAACCCATACAATCTGACTACTGTAATGACTCCTACAGATCCAACCCATATAATCTGAGTACTGTAATGACTCCTAATGATCCAACCCATACAATCTGACTACTGTAATGACTCCTACAGATCCAACCCATATAATCTGAGTACTGTAATGACTCCTAACGATCCAACCCATATAATCTGAGTACTGTAATGACTCCTAACGATCCAACCCATATAATCTGAGTACTGTAATGACTCCTAACGATCCAACCCATATAATCTGAGTACTGTAATGACTCCTAACGATCCAACCCATATAATCTGAGTACTGTAATGACTCCTAACGATCCAACCCATACAATCTGACTACTGTGATGACTCCTAATGATCCAACCCATACAATCTGACTACTGTGATGACTCCTAATGATCCAACCCATACAATCTGACTACTGTGATGACTCCTAAAGATCCAACCCATACAATCTGACTACTGTAATGACTCCTATGATCCAACCCATACAATCTGACTACTGTAATGACTCCTAACGATCCAACCCATACAATCTGACTACTGTAATGACTCCTAACGATCCAACCCATACAATCTGACTACTGTAATGACTCCTAACGATCCAACCCATATAATCTGACTACTGTGATGACTCCTAACGATCCAACCCATATAATCTGAGTACTGTAATGACTCCTAACGATCCAAACCCATATAATCTGAGTACTGTAATGACTCTAACGATCCAACCCATACAATCTGACTACTGTGATGACTCCTAACGATCCAACCCATACAATCTGAGTACTGTAATGACTCCTAACGATCCAACCCATACAATCTGACTACTGTGATGACTCCTAACGATCCAACCCATACAATCTGACTACTGTAATGACTCCTAACGATCCAACCCATACAATCTGACTACTGTGATGACTCCTAACGATCCAACCCATACAATCTGACTACTGTGATGACTCCTAACGATCCAACCCATACAATCTGACTACTGTGATGACTCCTAAACGATCCAACCCATACAATCTGACTACTGTGATGACTCCTAACGATCCAACCCATACAATCTGAGTACTGTAATGACTCCTAACGATCCAACCCATACAATCTGACTACTGTGATGACTCCTAACGATCCAACCCATACAATCTGACTACTGTGATGACTCCTAACGATCCAACCCATACATCTGACTACTGTGATGACTCCTAACGATCCAACCCCATACAATCTGACTACTGTGATGACTCCTAACGATCCAACCCATACAATCTGACTACTGTAATGACTCCTAACGATCCAACCCATACAATCTGACTACTGTAATGACTCCTAACGATCCAACCCATACAATCTGACTACTGTAATGACTCCTAACGATCCAACCCATATAATCTGACTACTGTGATGACTCCTAAAGATCCAACCCATACAATCTGACTACTGTGATGACTCCTAACGATCCAACCCATACAATCTGACTACTGTGGATGACTCCTAACGATCCAACCCATACAATCTGACTACTGTGATGACTCCTAACGATCCAACCCATACAATCTGACTACTGTGATGACTCCTAACGATCCAACCCATACAATCTGACTACTGTAATGACTCCTAACGATCCAACCCATACAATCTGAGTACTGTAATGACTCCTAACGATCCAACCCATACAATCTGACTACTGTGATGACTCCTAACGATCCAACCCATACAATCTGACTACTGTGATGACTCCTAACGATCCAACCCATACAATCTGACTACTGTGATGACTCCTAACGATCCAACCCATACAATCTGACTACTGTGATGACTCCTAACGATCCAACCCATACAATCTGACTACTGTGATGACTCCTAACGATCCAACCCATACAATCTGACTACTGTAATGACTCCTAACGATCCAACCCATACAATCTGACTACTGTAATGACTCCTAACGATCCAACCCATATCCAACCCATACAATCTGACTACTGTAATGACTCCTAACGATCCAACCCATACAATCTGACTACTGTAATGACTCCTAACGATCCAACCCATACAATCTGACTACTGTAATGACTCCTAACGATCCAACCCATACAATCTGACTACTGTAATGACTCCTAACGATCCAACCCATACAATCTGACTACTGTAATGACTCCTAACGATCCAACCCATACAATCTGACTACTGTAATGACTCCTAAAGATCCAACCCATACAATCTGACTACTGTTATGACTCCTACAGATCCAACCCATATAATCTGACTACTGTAATGACTCCTAACGATCCAACCTCTTCCTGAGGCTAGCTCCCAGACAGCCAAAGGTCTCAAACTGACTCAGTAAAACAACAATAAACAAACAATATTACTGTAATGTTTGGGAGAGTGATAGCAGATGTAATGTATGGGAGAGTGGTAGCAGATGTAATGTATGGGAGAGTGGTAGCAGATGTAATGTATGGGAGAGTGGTAGCAGATGTAATGTATGGGAGAGTGATAGCAGATGTAATGTATGGGAGAGTGATAGCAGATGTAATGTATGGGAGAGTGATAGCAGATGTAATGTATGGGAGAGTGGTAGCAGATGTAATGTATGGGAGAGTGATAGCAGATGTAATGTATGGGAGAGTGATAGCAGATGTAATGTATGGGAGAGTGATAGCAGATGTAATGTATGGGAGAGTGGTAGCAGATGTAATGTATGGGAGAGTGATAGCAGATGTAATGTATGGGAGAGTGGTAGCAGATGTAATGTATGGGAGAGTGATAGCAGATGTAATGTATGGGAGAGTGATAGCAGATGTAATGTATGGGAGAGTGATAGCAGATGTAATGTTTGGGAGAGTGATAGCAGATGTAATGTTTGGGAGAGTGATAGCAGATGTAATGTATGGGAGAGTGATAGCAGATGTAATGTATGGGAGAGTGGTAGCAGATGTAATGTATGGGAGAGTGGTAGCAGATGTAATGTATGGGAGAGTGATAGCAGATGTAATGTATGGGAGAGTGATAGCAGATGTAATGTATGGGAGAGTGGTAGCAGATGTAATGTATGGGAGAGTGATAGCAGATGTAATGTATGGGAGAGTGATAGCAGATGTAATGTATGGGAGAGTGATAGCAGATGTAATGTTTGGGAGAGTGGTAGCAGATGTAATGTATGGGAGAGTGGTAGCAGATGTAATGTATGGGAGAGTGATAGCAGATGTAATGTTTGGGAGAGTGATAGCAGATGTAATGTATGGGAGAGTGGTAGCAGATGTAATGTATGGGAGAGTGATAGCAGATGTAATGTATGGGAGAGTGATAGCAGATGTAATGTATGGGAGAGTGGTAGCAGATGTAATGTATGGGAGAGTGATAGCAGATGTAATGTATGGGAGAGTGATAGCAGATGTAATGTATGGGAGAGTGGTAGCAGATGTAATGTTTGGGAGAGTGATAGCAGATGTAATGTTTGGGAGAGTGATAGCAGATGTAATGTATGGGAGAGTGATAGCAGATGTAATGTATGGGAGAGTGATAGCAGATGTAATGTATGGGAGAGTGGTAGCAGATGTAATGTATGGGAGAGTGATAGCAGATGTAATGTATGGGAGAGTGGTAGCAGATGTAATGTTTGGGAGAGTGATAGCAGATGTAATGTTTGGGAGAGTGATAGCAGATGTAATGTATGGGAGAGTGATAGCAGATGTAATGTATGGGAGAGTGATAGCAGATGTAATGTATGGGAGAGTGATAGCAGATGTAATGTTTGGGAGAGTGATAGCAGATGTAATGTATGGGAGAGTGATAGCAGATGTAATGTTTGGGAGAGTGATAGCAGATGTAATGTATGGGAGAGTGATAGCAGATGTAATGTATGGGAGAGTGATAGCAGATGTAATGTTTGGGAGAGTGATAGCAGATGTAATGTATGGGAGAGTGATAGCAGATGTAATGTATGGGAGGAGTGATAGCAGATGTAATGTATGGGAGAGTGATAGCAGATGTAATGTATGGGAGAGTGATAGCAGATGTAATGTATGGGAGAGTGATAGCAGATGTAATGTATGGGAGAGTGATAGCAGATGTAATGTATGGGAGAGTGATAGCAGATGTTGTGGGGAGTAAATGACTACAAAACTGTATAGATCCCATGTTGAGACATATTAGATATATATTACAGGGGGCTGAGATGAGAGTACAGAACTGACCACCATGTTGAGATAGTACAGAACTGACCACCATGTTGAGATAGTACAGAACTGACCACCATGTTGAGATATTACAGAACTGACCACCATGTTGAGATAGTACAGAACTGACCACCATGTTGAGATATTACAGAACTGACCACCATGTTGAGATAGTACAGAACTGACCACCATGTTGAGATAGTACAGAACTGACCACCATGTTGAGATATTACAGAACTGACCACCATGTTGAGATAGTACAGAACTGACCACCATGTTGAGATATTACAGAACTGACCACCATGTTGAGATATTACAGAACTGACCACCATGTTGAGATAGTACAGAACTGACCACCATGTTGAGATAGTACAGAACTGACCACCATGTTGAGATATTACAGAACTGACCACCATGTTGAGATAGTACAGAACTGACCACCATGTTGAGATAGTACAGAACTGACCACCATGTTGAGATAGTACAGAACTGACCACCATGTTGAGATATTACAGAACTGACCACCATGTTGAGATAGTACAGAACTGACCACCATGTTGAGATATTACAGGGGGCTGTGTCAGGCCCTGACCTTGAGAGCCTGGTATTCTCTAGTTAGTTTGGTCAGGGTGTGAATGTTGATAGATTCTATGTTATCTATGTCTATGTTGGCCGGGTGTGTTTCCCAATCAGAGGCAGCTGTCCATCGTTGTCTCTGATTGGGGATCATCCTTAGACAGCCATTTTGCCTACCTTTAGTTGTGGGATCTTGTTTCTGTGTGTTTGGCTTGTTTGATGTTTAGCCTTTAGAACTTCACGTTACGTTACGTTGTTATTTTGTCAAGTGTTTATTATTATAATTAAACATGTACTCATACCACGCTGCACCTTGGTCCAATCCTTTACACGACCAACGTGACAGGCTGAGATAGTGCAGAAGTCCCTGTCCTATATGTGACCTGCTTTCCCCCCCATATGACCTCCTCTGGGTGGCCAGAAGTCCCTGTCCTATATGTGACCTGCTTTCCCCCCCATATGACCTCCTCTGGGTGGCCAGAAGTCCCTGTCCTATATGTGACCTGCTTTCCCCCCCATATGACCTCCTCTGGGTGGCCAGAAGTCCCTGTCCTATATGTGACCTGCTTTCCCCCCCATATGACCTCCTCTGGGTGGCCAGAAGTCCCTGTCCTATATGTGACCTGCTTTCCCCCCCATATGACTTCCTCTGGGTGGCCAGAAGTCCCTGTCCTATACGTGACCTGCTTTCCCCCCCATATGACCTCCTCTGGGTGGCCAGAAGTCCCTGTCCTATACGTGACCTGCTTTCCCCCCCATATGACCTCCTCTGGGTGGCCAGAAGTCCCTGTCCTATACGTGACCTGCTTTCCCCCCCATATGACCTCTGGGGTGGCCAGAAGTCCCTGTCCTATATTGTGACCTGCTTTCCCCCCCATATGACCTCCTCTGGGTGGCCAGAAGTCCCTGTCCTATATGTGACCTGCTTTCCCCCCCATATGACCTCCTCTGGGTGGCCAGAAGTCCCTGTCCTATATGTGACCTGCTTTCCCCCCCATATGACCTCCTCTGGGTGGCCAGAAGTCCCTGTCCTATATGTGACCTGCTTTCCCCCCCATATGACCTCCTCTGGGTGGCCAGAAGTCCCTGTCCTATACGTGACCTGCTTTCCCCCCCATATGACCTCCTCTGGGTGGCCAGAAGTCCCTGTCCTATACGTGACCTGCTTTCCCCCCCATATGACCTCCTCTGGGTGGCCAGAAGTCCCTGTCCTATACGTTGACCTGCTTTCCCCCCCCATATGACCTCCTCTGGGTGGCCAGAAGTCCCTGTCCTATACGTGACCCTGCTTTCCCCCCCCATATGACCTCCCTCTGGGTGGCCAGAAGTCCCTGTCCTATACGTGACCTGCTTTCCCCCCCATATGACCTCCTCTGGGTGGCCAGAAGTCCCTGTCCTATACGTGACCTGCTTTCCCCCCATATGACCTCCTCTGGGTGGCCAGAAGTCCCTGTCCTATACGTGACCTGCTTTTCCCCCCCATATGACCTCCTCTGGGTGGCCAGAAGTCCCTGTCCTATACGTTGACCTGCTTTCCCCCCCCATATGACCTCCTCTGGGTGGCCAGAAGTCCCCTGTCCTATACGTGGACCTGCTTTACCCCCCCATATGACCTCCTCTGGGTGGCCAGAAAGGTCCCTGTCCATATACGTGACCTGCTTTCCCCCCCCATATGACCTCCTCTGGGTGGCCAGAAGTCCCTGTCCTATACGTGACCTGCTTTCCCCCCCATATGACCTCCCTGGGTGGCCAGAAGTCCCTGTCCTATACGTGACCTGCTTCCCCCCCATATGACTCCTCTGGGTGGCCAGAAGTCCCCTGTCCTATAGTGACCGCTTTCCCCCCCATGACCTCCTCTGGGTGGCCAGAAGTCCCTGTCCTATACGTGACCTGCTTTCCCCCCCATATGACCTCCTCTGGTGGCCAGAAGTCCTGTCCTATACGTGACCTGCTTTCCCCCCCATATGACCTCCTCTGGGTGGCCAGAAGTCCCTGTCCTATATGTGACCTGCTTTCCCCCCCATATGACCTCCTCTGGGTGGCCAGAAGTCCCTGTCCTATATGTGACCTGCTTTCCCCCCCATATGACCTCCTCTGGGTGGCCAGAAGTCCCTGTCCTAATGTGACCCTGCTTTCCCCCCATATGACCTCCTCTGGGTGGCCAGAAGTCCCTGTCCATATGTGACCTGCTTTCCCCCCCATATGACCTCCTCTGGGTGGCCAGAATCCCTGTCCTATATGTGACCTGCTTTCCCCCCCATATGACCTCCTCTGGGTGGCCAAGCTCTCATAGGGTTGCCTTATTATCAGAAGGCCATTTCTCTACAAGCATTTTTTGTTTGTTTTCTAAACACATACTGTCTTTTTAACTGTCTACATTGTGTGGTGACCAGACCTACTCCTCAGAAACTCGTCCCACTACATCCATTGAATGTGTAACCACATGCCTGCAACTGCTGTGCCTCAACAGACCCTCCTCAGACCCTCGCACCCCTGCTCAGTTCAGCTCCAGTCTCCAGTGTCTGTACCTGCGTTGGTTCATGTCTCCCTTCCTGCTGTGTTCTTCCCGGGTCCCCAGCTGTGGCGCCTGAACGGGGACAGCGACCGGATGCTGGGACGATGTTTAGCAGGGCGCCGTGGCACCTCCGTCAGTCTGTCCTTCACCTCCTCCTCTGTCTCTCCTCCTCCTTCTCCTTCTCCTGCGGTGGCCCCTTGTGTGGGGTCCTCTACAGGGCTCCAGCTGCCGTGGCCCCCCTGATCTCTGATCCCCCTGGCCCCCGGTCCCCCCGCCACACAGCTCTCTGGGCTGGAGCTGGCCGGACTCATACTGGCCGTGTCATCTCTGGAGGAACAGGATACTGACACCTCACTGGTGCTGTCTCCCGTCATGGTGTCATCCCCCTGGAAACAGAGAGCAGTTAGATGAATTCCTACAGAGCAGAGGTAGCTTAGTTACGAGAGAGAGAGAGAGAGAGAGAGGGATGTTATGTGGGAGATGACAGGAGAGAGAGCATAGAGAGGACTAATG